>JAEMWC010000394.1:280000-285000 GCA_016490735.1 Pachyseris speciosa
ACATTCAGTTCTTCTTTTGATATTTCTTCTATCAGTTTCGAAAATTTGGTGCCACCAGGACTAGCAAGCCATTCTGTAACATTAAGGTAAACGTTGTTGTTGTTGTTGTTACGTAATATTCACGAATGCTTAAAATCTCGACGGATATATATATATATATATATATATATATATATATATATATATATTTGGAATTTTGCAACTTTTAAGGGAAACTTAACTGATATGTACCGTTAAATAATCTCATCTCGAACTTTGTGGCTTTTTTTGTTGTTACTGGGACGGCATCGTCCACAAAATCTCGTATTTCGTCTGTAGATAGCTCACCGAATCTGTTTTTTTTTTTTGTTTTTTTTCATCCATTTTTTTGTCGACGAAACTTGGCTTCCCGTGAAAAAATTTTTGCTGAGCGACATTTGCCGCATTCATTTCCATATAAGGTCAAACGCAGGTATAGTGGCTGGTAACCGAGATCAAGTGAACCAATGAGAAAACTAGAATTGCATTATCCGAGGTTGAGAATTTAATAATAAGCAATAGACCTCAAGTGCCTATGTTCTATAGGCTGATAAACCACGAGGAATGCTGGAAGAACACTCGAAGAATTCGTAAATCACGAGCCGCAGTAGTGTAAATGGGCATTTAAATGAATAAAGCGTAACAGCAGTTTGTTTGCAATGGCATAGATGACTAGGTATACGTCATAGCCTGCGTGCGGACGTCTCCTAATTTCCTTTGTTGTAAGAGGTGAAAGAATCAGTCAATCATAATTGAAGGTCCACCCTATCTTCCTTTTTGATACATTTAACAGCTGTATTTCTTTTAGGTCCAACTTCTCCTATTACTTCATGGCTAGATGCCATCTTTTTCTATGATGCATTATTTGTTGTATCCTTTAGCTTTATTGATTTTGTTTGTTGTACCAGTGACATCACGAGAGCTGCTGTCACTGGAGTTAATTCCGTAGTATTCTCACTGAAGGTACAAAGTCATGATTTAATGCAAGTTTATTTTATTTATTGATTGTTTTGTGTGGCTGTGTGCATGCGATGTTAACTGATTGCTGGGTGTTTTTGGTTTTGTTATTTTTTATCGGTGTTAACTTGCTTGTTTTAGTTGTTCGAACAGTACTTTATACACAACTTTTTTTCTAAATGAAGTGTTTATTATATAAGAATTTAATCCTCGAAATCTAGGGATTTTACGTTGTTTGAATTACGCAAGGGTCAGAGAAAGAGCGTGTTGTGTTTATTGTTTGTTTGTTTCTTAAACTTCAAGGTGTATTTTCTACCTTAAACCATCCTTGAAAACCCTGCGGTAGATTGTCGGTATATGTGGGACGAAGACATCACTGCCAAACTTAGGATTAGAGAAAGTTTGCAAGAGGGCCTGTCTTGTAAATGTTCGCTTATTCCGAATTTGCCGTGAATTCTCCGTCCCATCCCGACTATCTGCCCCTGAGTCAACTTGGATGTGCAAGAGTTTAACTTCGCTCTTTGTCGCCGAGCCGTTTGCTTAGACAATAAATCGAACAAATGTGATCCTACTCCAAGGTAATTTATTTTATCGATTTCGTAGTCTCACACGAATTCTCTGAAAATGTTACAAAGGTTTTGGAGTTTTCATTTTCGCTTTGCCGCTTTGTTGCTATAATAGTCCTTAAATGCAGTTCTGTATCCTTCAGTTTTTTCCCTTGGTTTACCGAAAAAAAAATAATAATAAAATGCGATTAGCGGCTTATTGTCGTTCTAAATAAGAATGCGCTTAGTAAGTACCAATTTTCCGTCTCTCTGTTTTTATGTTCTCACTTTATTGCACTATTTACAGTTATAGAGTTTTTAAGTTACGTGCTGTTATTAGATGTTCCTCAAATCAACTAACCACTGTAATATATAATATATCACTTGGACACAGTACCCAAATCCATCGACTCCATTGGCTACTTTTATTAAAATACGGCTCCATCATCTCTACATGCCTCTCAAAACACCTATCCACGAGTTTGCAATTCGCTCCTAGTCCTTTTAGTGCAGGTTTTAGTCTAACCCCATTCGACTCCTAACTTTCAAATCAACACATAAACACTTGTATAATAAGAAAAAAGTAAGCATGTAGAAGGGCGGATCATTAGATAAAACTCGAGGGGAATCCCTCCCTCCCCCCCCCCCCCCCAAAAAAAAAAATATATATATATATATAAAATAATAAAATAAAATACAAAATTCCTTCAAGCGGTGGTACCTAAAACAAATTCATGCTGAGGGAAAAAAATCCAGCAGAGAAATTGGCCTCAAAAACTAAATAAATAAATAAATAAATAAAATAAAAATAAATGCAAGGAAAATTTTTTTTTGTAATGGTCCGTACCTTGCCAATCTCGTCGACTGTGCATATTTAGGCATATTTTTGTCTACATTTATTTGAATTTAAAACAACTCAGCTTAACGAGGCTAACTCTTAGAAGTGCTACAACTTGTCTACCCTCTTTAATCCGTAAAATTCTACGTTCAACATCTTAATACTGGGGTTAATGCTCTCTTAGCTATTTAAAGAAACCAAATCAGCTCGTTTTATTATTACAAAGTATTTTTTCGTTAATCAAAGTGACATCTAATGGCAGGATTTTGCCCCATTATCGCACGGACTTGTAATAGCCCTCTTCAAGGTTTTTTCCGCCATCTTGTAGGGGGTGCAAAAACATTGGGGCCAGCGCGCGGCCAAGCATTAAAAAAATGGCGGACGATGCGATCAACACAACGTTTGTCCTACCTTCGTCTTTAAAAGCTTGCTTTGAGAACAGAGGTAATGAAAATAAGAAGTAAACAGTATTTACTTGTCGGCTGAACGTGAAGGTGGACCTCAAATAGTTTCTGATGCCTAGGCAAGGCGAGGAAGTCCTCGAGTACGCGGACTTTCCAAGCTTAACTGTAAGTTCGCTAAATGATGTAATCTAATTCGAGTCACTTTTCGTTCAGGATTCCTTTTATCTGAGGATTACTTCCCTTGATTGCTATGCCTTCACATCCTCGACAAACGTTATCCCGAATTAATTGTTAAAAGGTCTCACGTTGCGGAGCTGATCTTTCACAGGTAGCCTAAAGACAAGAAATTGGCCGACTGAATTTGGCGGAAGCAGGTGGCCAAAAGTAGAAGCGACAGCTTCAATCCCGAGCCGGGCGCGGAGGGCACTTATGTTTGCTCCAACCATTTTCCTGAGGGAAAACGAACGCCAAATAATTCCGAAACAGATTACCCTTCCTTTGTTTATGACGGTTTCTAAGCATTTCCAATCCAACACGCCAAAAAAGCGTTAACGAAATCGACTACAGGTGCGGGAAAGGGCTCTCAGCCCTGAACGCAAACGGGGTTTTGAATCAGACGACGAACTGCGGGAGATTTCAGACACCTACGAAGACGACCCTACTGTTTATATATCAATGCGGTTTGAGCATTTAACTAGAGAATCTGACGTTAGGTTTTATACGTGCTTACCTTCAACGGAATCTTTCAAGTGCCTGTTCGACTATCTTGTAACGAAAACTTAAAACACGCAGTATTGGAGAGGTAGTAAACAAACCGAACGAGAAAGGCCAAAAGCTGTGACACCTTTCCAAGAGTTTTCTGGCTTACGTGGGAACAGAACAGGGCCACCTAGAAAGCTAAGGCTAGAAGAAGAGTTTCTAATAACCTTGATGAAACTGAGACTTTCCCTGTTGTTAGATGATTTGGCATTTAGGCTCCAGATTTCGTCAGGGTCAGTTAGTAGCATCTTCATAATTTGGGTGAAGTTATGCTCAAAGGAACTATCCGTTCTAATCATTTGGCTAAGTCGCAATCAAATAAAGAGAACATTGCCTGGCTGCTTTCGAAAGATATACCCCAAAGTAAGATGTATCATCGACTGTTTTGAAGGCTTTACTGAAACACCGAGTGGTTTGGACCTCGCTGCAACAATGTGGAGCGAATACAAGCACCGTTATACCTTCAAGGTGTTGGTTGCCATCACACCAAACGGTGCCATTTCCTATGTATCTCTTGCCTTTGGAGGTAGAGCCACTGACATATTTATTGTGAAAGACAGTGGATTTCTTAACCTCCTGGAACCCTACGATGAGGTGATGGCCGATAGGGGGTTCAAAATACGTGAAGAACTTATGATGAGGATGGCAAAGCTATGTATACCACCCAGTAAAGCTGCATCCCTCAGATGTCCGGAAGACATCAAGTATAGCAAATGTGCGAATATTTGTGGAAGAAGCAACAGGTAGAATGAGAGTTTTCCACATACTCAAACATGAACTACCAATTCATCTTCTTTCTCTTGCGGATGATATTGTGAGAGTGTGTGCTGCTTTGTGTAATCTTGTATCTCCACTTGCTTCATAAATTTTTATACTTAGGCATCAAATAAAAGAGAATGGAGGAAAAAAGGCCGAATGGTTGATGTCAAGTGAAAATAATGCATTTTATTCTGTAGTTTGAATCAGAACTTGTACTGAGAAAGTTTGATTGTCATTAGAGAAAGTTCGCAGTTCACACCATCTTCAAGTACATGTTAGCACAAAGATTTGAAACTTTAGTGTGTGCAATATGGTTTGCCTCAGTTTACTAGTAGTATTGAAATAAGCTACGTTAGCCGAAAGAGTTAACTGTAACTGAGTAAATACTATCTCTGGAATTTATTGTTTCATGTGTCACAATCTAAAACGAAGCCACTCATCCAGTAGGAGTAGGCCTTCTGGTCCTTATAGACCCCAATATAGTCCACATCCACAGCTTTTACTCGTAAAATATAACTGAACAGTTTACCATCATCGATTTCAGGCCATTCATGAATACTGTCTTGCCATGCTTCAGCAGATAAGGAGTTCGGATCTGTAACAGTTCCGTGGCGCGAAAGTCTTGAATTGTACTCGAGTTTTAGGTTTGAATAAATCTCTTGATGAGAAAACGTCTTTGGAACATTGAGCTCGTATGCACCGAATGCCCGAGCAACGAGA
>JAEMWC010000394.1:302500-397500 GCA_016490735.1 Pachyseris speciosa
ATAACGTGCCCTGACCGGTGGATTAAGATCTTGGTATTTAACGGTGTCTCGATCACTATTTCCATCAAATTCCTAAGTCAACAACATGGAAAAAAGATAAGAAACAAATTTTAGTGTTAAAAACCAAAACAAATATCCATGTCTATCAGTAAAAGCTTATCCAAATGCCTGGGTTTCGGAAATGTGGTTATAGGGAAATAGCGCTGCGCAAAATAATCGGGATACAGGCCGTTATGGATGCTACACACTGCCAGTATACAAAACTTTAGAAGGGTAAAGTAAGGACATACACGGTCCCGCATACGGATCAGCAATCGTCACGGTCTTTGTCGAGACGCTTTAGAACTCTTATACACTTGACTACAGAGATTGGATAACCGCATGCAAAATATATACTGGTCAGTACGCATCCCTAATACAACGACACATGTTTTGTTTACGGAATCATTATATTCCAGCAGCATGGGCTCCTGATTCCAGTATAAGTTTTATTCTTAATTTCTTTTGTTAGGAGGAAGGGTATTCAGGTTTTGTCATTTGTTCCTACCTTGGTACAAGTGATGCCGATGAAACTTCTTCCCTAATCAGTTAAATCAGTTTGCTATGGTACAAGAGCTGCGAAAGCTCTTACCAGAATAAAGCTGAGGCAAGGTGGCTATCGTAAAGTAATTCAACAACTGACTCTTCTACCACTAGCACTTTTTTATAGAGGTTGCCTGTCTTCTACAAGACAAGGTCGGTGTAATAGGCAAAGATAAAGGAGAGGGCTATGACGTTATTCAAGAATGCAGAACTATCTCGGATTTCCACTTTTAAAGAATTTATACGAAAGGAATGTTCTAAAATAAACACTCCTGCTTGCTATTGCCACTCGGCACTGAAAACACGCTTTTGTTATAAAATGGTTCAACAGCTCAGCCTTAGCCTTAAGACAACAGCGATAACTCTATGCAACAACGAAGAAATCTATGCTACGGGGTTTGTGGTTTGGCATATCGATTCCCTTCTTGTCTTGTACATCTGGTAACAGTAACGATTTTAACTCATTCCCCCCCGGCGATTTGGTCACCTTTTTTGCAATTTCTGAAGGGTAGGAGGTCAAATCGACCTAGCTACTCCATATAAGGGGTTACCACGGAGATTTCGCTTGTCCACCACACCGAAGGCTCTGTCTTTGATGTCACGCTCGTCACGCTAGCTGTCGTTTATTTCTAAACGAACACTACAGCTACAATTCCTTGCGTATTTGGTTTATGTGTGTTTTTCGAGCCATTTTCCACTCCAGAAGCCCCTTTCCTGGCATCATAAAGCTGGGTTGATGGGTAGAGGCAATCCTTTGAAAGAAAACAGAGGTGAGAAGCAATTTCACACGAATTGGGCCGCTCAACGTATTCGAGCGAGTGATAAAAATTCACGGAGTGAAGTTACGTCTTAAGCCCTTTTTTGAGTGGATTCCGGGACCTGGCATGGCAATTTTGGCGAGTTTTAACTTGTAAATAATGCAATCGGTGCAATGTTTTGTCAGCAGGGCCGGGTGGCTCGACATTTGTAAAAAATATCTGAAATGGAAATTGGCGGACTGTCATGCGCCCGTTATCCATGAAAGTCCCAGAATTCCTTCGGGTCACAAATGCGAACGTGGAAGACCAGTGAGAGCAAGTGAAATCAAATAGCGTTATTGGGGTGATCATAAAGAAGTGAGCAGGAAAATGTCGAACAAATTGCAAGAAATGGAGTCGAAGTTTGCCGCCATTGTAAACTTTTAACATCAATAGGAAATTTTCTTTTCAAAACTTCATGACAAAGTTGCGTGAATTTTGCTGTTGTCCGAGGGCGATTTTGGTTTTGCAAGAGAATAAACAGTCATATTAAATGAAAATTTGGAGTTTAGGTCAGTTTCCAGGGTAATGAGGTCTACAAAAGTGACCTTTTGGCCACGACAGTGGTTCATTTCAACCATAGTTCGGGATTTGGGAAAGTTGCAGGTTTTCAAAGCCATCGTTCCCACAGGAACGATATTTGGTAAGCCGGAGGGGAAAGAGTTAAGCAAAAAATACTCTTTGTAGCTAACCCTAACCCTAACCCTAGCCTTAACCTAACCCTAACCCTAACCCCAACCCCAAAACCCTAGGCCTAGCCTAAACCTAACCCCAATTCTACCCCTAACCCTAAACTAACCCTAACCCACCAATCTAGCCTTACTCCAAGCCTCGGATCTTTAATTCTAAACCCAAAACAATACCTTTTGCCCTAAAATCCACATTGTAAACCTAAGCTTAAGCTAGGCTTGGCCATGGCGTTCAATTTTTGGTGTAAAAAGGACTGGTCACGTGACCTATTTTTTTCCCCTTAAATTATTAAGTTCTTGAATTAGGTTGTGTATACTAACAACACAATTTAAAATGGATTATTTCCTCTAAAAATTAGGAATACCTACTAGGACAAAACGCTCACAAAATGTGGGCAAACGTAGCTTTGGGCTTGCGAGTGCCAAAGTTTTTGTTTGAACCAAGTGGCTTGGTTCAAACTGTCGTTTATAGTTTCGTGTACTTGTTGCAAATATGTGCTTTTAAGTTGTTGTTGGAGACGTTTACAATTCTATCATATGTAAGTCACCTTGTCCATGGTTTGTCCTCTTTCACTGAAGTAACGGAAATCCAGACCATTGTCACTGTGCTGTAACTTATACTTGGTTACCCACTCGTTGGCATCACTTCTCCCTTGCGTTGCCACACTTGTCACAGTGACGTTTAGTCTCAGTAGATCCACCTGCAGCCACTGATTGAGATCGTCTTTCTTAGCTGACCATCCTCCGGCTACACTTGCAGCGTGTGTAAAGTTCAGTCGTCCCCGGCTAGCAGAACCAACTCCATGAGTCACCGAAGAGGCATTAATTTGTCCGTCGGAGATCGCACCATTTGCCATGCCCAGAGCTTCTTCGCATTCTACTTGTTTAAAGGAAGACAGAATTTATTACACAATTATATTAAACCCACTTTGGAATGGGTTGCGATTTAGAGCAAGAAGTGATGCCATTCACTGCCACAACACCGTTGAGAGCCAATCAGATTGCAAGGATCACCTGTGATTTCAAAGTGAGTACAATAGAGGGATTTTTCCTCTGCGAAAGCCGAATTCGAGTAATTCAGAGACTTGTTTCTCTTCTTTATTTAAGTTTGCAGATATGTTTAGCTCCTCTTTCGTTTTTCTTACTTTATATAGGTCTTTGCAAAGAAGAACCAGACCCAGTGGAATGCTAATAAATTATCATTTTCATTTTCATTTTTACCATCCATCTAACCTTTAGCTTACTCCTCCAAGTGCACCATGCACCAACAACTATCGCTACCACTTCAACATGTCTGATCCCCCATAAAGTAAAACCCTCAGCCTTTTCACCAAAAACGCATCGATTTGAAAATGCCCCCGATAGTGAATCAAAATGAAACGCATGCATACATATGCCCCACATATCGTTTTAGTGTGCACAGTCGACAACGAATCGAAATGAAAACGCCTACGTCATCCACACAACTTGAGTTGTTCCCAGGCATGCGCATATCTTTTAACCTACGTTACACTATGTCATTCAGGGTTTTCGATGGTTTTAGCAAAGCTCAGGTGACCCGAAGGACCGCCAAGAAGAACACCATACCTATAGAAAACCCGTCAACTGCTTTTCTCATGGTAAAAATGGCTAGCGGTATTGCTCGTGGGCGCGAACGACGACGACAACGATGGATTCGCACAATAATTAATATTATTATATAACTGGCTCTTTCAGCGGTCAAGATGAATCATTTCTCCTGCTGTGATTGGCCACCCGCGAGGTCAAGATGGAGCCATCTTCACCGCTCGGGATAGCCCGTTTGTCCCGCGTTTTACTGTCCGTAATAGCGTCCTTTGAGTCATATAATAAATCCTTTATTGACCACGCTTGTTCGGTCAAGATGGCGGGATATTGGCCTCGTTATTTTTTTGCGTGTTTAACTTGACCAATATCCCGCCATCTTGACCTCACGCTTGGCCAATAACCCATATATATCGTAATAATCATCATAATAATCCAACATGGCGGCCATATTCCACCTGGCCCAGCTGACCAGCTAGTTTACAGCGTACGTCTTTGATACTGGACATCCATCTTATAGCCAATTGACACCTGTCAAAACAAGGTATCCGATGACCAGTGTCACGTGACCATATCGCGGGCTCCACTTACGATCTCATCGAGGTCAGCTTTTTTTGAAGTTGACCGTTGGCCAGGTACCTGCTTTTGACTTCATCGCAGGCTCAAGTCAGGTGTAGGAAACCAAACCAAATCGAGGCTTTTAAATTTTTCGCGCGCTTTCTGCGGCTTGTAATTTCACATTCACTTGGTTTCTTCATTTTGAGCAAAACAACTCCATATTCTTCGATCGAAGTTTGTCTTTAAATTCGCGTAAAAAGCATAAAAATCAAGAACTTGTCAAATGATACTCCGGTAAGTGAATTTTCAAGTGATGAAAGGAAGAGCGAAAGATTTTTCTCACGAAAAGCTTCAAACCTGGAACGATTTTGCGGTTGAAAACAGTATAATTCAACGCTTCAAGGGCTTTAACTTTACCGTGGCATCTTGCATCTCACCAAGAAAGGTCACTTAACAGTGCACGGTATTAATGGGAGGAACGAGTAGCTCAAGTTCTGTGGAAGAAGCTCTTTCTTTGGACAAACCGTTTGGTATTTTTGCGGATGCTTTCTTTTTACTTTACTGAGGCTTACGTATTTTAAAGTGGTAGAAACCTCTACAACACAGCGCAGGACAGTGAGGTATATTAAATAAATAGAAGCTTAACATTTGGTTTAATCGTTGTTACTTTTGTTCAGAAATGAAACTTGTATTTTTCTCTCAAATAGATATAAATAACAATCATCTGTACTTGTTTTGGACGCAAAGAAGTAGTTGAATTGCTTGTTTGTTGTGTTACGTTGTTTTCTTTGCAAGCGAACGAGTGTTTTCACTCGGCTTGGCTGACTGTTTTTCGGCCTTGGTGCCTCAACAGCGTTAAGAAATTTTTTGCCCTTATCTTATTAACACCTAATTGCAATGAGTCCTCGTAAAATTAAGGATTAAAGGCGGAAACTCAAGCTCGAGTAAAAAAAAAAAGCCGATCAAATGCATGTGCATGTGCACGTCTCAAAATCTGACATAAAGTTGTCAAAATGCTGTCAAAAATGTCAAAAACCAGCGCGCTTCAGTCGTCATTTGAAAAAACTTTTAGAGATCTTCGTCGAAAGCGGCCTGTATTAAAACAACAATTAAGTTTCACCG
Organism: Pachyseris speciosa; assembly: GCA_016490735.1. Taxonomy (NCBI): domain Eukaryota; kingdom Metazoa; phylum Cnidaria; class Anthozoa; order Scleractinia; family Pachyseridae; genus Pachyseris; species Pachyseris speciosa. The sequence continues at coordinate 307,812 of JAEMWC010000394.1, forward strand.
TCTATAAACATGTCGTCTTAATTCGTTTTAACCGGCAAGAATCAGCGTTTGGATGTTAAAAACAGCGAAATGCGTTGACTGGCTGGCTGGCTTTTATTTTAAAGTGAACGGGTCTGCGAGAAAAATGCTCGTGTGGTTTGGCAAGCGCTTTCTTCGTTAACTGGATGATATTTTGCCTATGATAATCATTAATTGAAGAAGGTTCTTCGGAAGCCATTGGAAGTAACAGTAAAACTATTAAAGCACTTTAGTGTTTTGTGTCAGCCAAGGAAAGATTTTGTGGGAAATGGCTCTATTATTCACAGGCTTCCCAAGCTCAAAATTCGACTCTAAATCTGTGCATTATGGGAGAGCTTGTTTATATAGAGAATTGTATGGGAAAGTCACCGATCGTAAAAAAAAAATTGTAAATAACTATTTAATTAAGAGTAAAGTTTTCCTACCCCATATGTGTCGCGTACTTGTCTCTTGTGCCGATTTTGAAGCCATTCTGACAACGTTAAGTGAAGTTATTCGAAATCGTTTTCTCTCCTTCTAAAAGAAGGCGAAGGCAGACCCCTCCATCGATCGTATCAATCGCTGGCCAGACGTCACTCCACAAATCGCTCTCTCCTCAAATGGAAAAGTCCCGAATCGCAATAAAACCAACAGTTCCAAAAAGCCCAATAAATTTCACTCAACATACGTGTGCTTCGGCGGTCGAAAGACTCGTGAAGAACGAAATATTTGGCTTAAAGTTCGCTTCTTCGGATTTCCTAATATGCTTGTGACCGACTTCGAGCCGACGGCCTCTACGCAAGGTCAACTCTGCTCATAGTCAGTCCCCCAGTCAGCCCAGCCAGTCCACAGCCAAGAAATACGACAAGTGGACAAACGATCAACAGCGCTACTTAATACAGTTATGGGCAGACAAGCAGGATATGATCAACAGGAACTCATAAACTAGCCACACTTTTCTCTCAATGTTCCTTTAAATAGGTCTTACTTTCATGGTTTCCTTAGTCGGCTTCCAGGAAACAACTGCACCAAATTAATTTCCCACGATCTTATTTAAAAGATAAGATATAAAGCTTGCAAAAGTAATATTCTTGACTCTGATAAATTTCGTCAACATGGTGCATTTTTAATGTGAATAGTGACAGTTTCCAGAAATGCGAGACGAGCCGAGATGAAGCCATTAATCGGGGGTTCCAAATACAGCATTGCGTCTGTAGCTTGAGTGAGGTCAGATGGGTGATATGACAAGCAGACTATATATAAATACCAGTACTCGCTCTTGGCCTCTACCGCCTTGCACATGGAAACTCTTACTCGACAATAGGTGCTAACTTCGGTGTAGGAAAAGTACGGTGATAGAGGCAGTGCAAGATGTTACTGAAGCACTATTTGATCTGAGAAATGAGTACATAAAGTTTCCAGTAACTGAGGCAGAGACTATAGCCAGCATTGAAACGTTTTCTGAACTGTCCGATCTTCTTAACGTTGCTGGGGCAATTGATGGCACCCACATTGAGATAAAAGCTCCCCTTGAAAGCGCAATGTTTCTGATCGTTACACTGAATCAACGTATAATATACTAAGATATATATTTGGCCAAGCCTAAAAGCGCAGCTCCAAAAGCAGAAAAAAAAAATGACATTCTAGAGTCCTAACTACTTTCAGGGTGGGGGTCTCTCTCTGGCCCTTTGAGCAACTAATTAATATTCATCATGTTGGATGTGTATATGTTGCAAATGCTATAAGTAATGCATACTACATTGTTAGTGGTATCAACCAAATATCCAATATTTTATTATCAAGTTGCTTGGTCATGTTGGATGTGTATATGTTGCAAATGCTATAAGTATATTTTCCCCTCATTTCCTTCCGTATGTGCGTGCTACGCGCATGCTTGCGGCCATCTTGGAAGCCATGTTGTATGGGACTTCTGGCTGTGATTTCCTTGCTTTCGGTCGCAGGAAAATTTATTTCCAAACACTCGGTGGCCATAGCATGCCTAGTTTTGTTATATAAACATATGCTTTTGGCATTGTTTTCTCTCTGTTCTCTTGTCTTGAACTCCAACCGTGCCCTTCAGTGCTAGTGGCATCGGAATAACTTGTTTTGATTATTAAGACTTTCATTCCTCCCTGCCGCATTCTTCCTTCGGGTGACAAGAAAAATTGTCGATGGGAAAAGTAATTTCATCATCGCTTTTAAGATATCAGTGGCAATTTTCATCGATTTCCATCTTCAGTTCTCACAGCTTGTGTACTTAATCGTATTAGCTTTCCACTTTCCAACTCTACAAAGGTATATCCAAGAGGATCGGATTAAAAAATCATCCGCCTTACAATCTTCACATGCTCTGATCGACGCCATCAATATTCGCTTCATGATACATAAACCGTTGAGCAAGAATCTATTCATTTCTACTACCCCCTGAAACTTGCAAACCTTTAGCAAAGAGGACAACGGGAACAAATACAATACTTACCAGAGGGAGACAGAAGAAATGTTTCATCCAAGTTCAATGAATAAATAATCAGAATCGAGTGAGTGAGTGAGTGAGTGAGAGAGATCGAGTGCCTCTATACCTCATGACAATTGCCCGTGCAGTACTCCATAATTTCTGCATCCGGAACGGTGATGATTGGGACGAAAGGGATGAAGATGGCCACGATGACGGCGAGGATGATGATACTTAATATATGATGCAGACGCTTAACGTACACTGCCGAGCGTTAAACGGGGCACTCCTTGCCTTTCAGAATTTTTGTCACGGTGACCCTTGTCCAAACAATGTTAGCGTTTGCCAAGTCGGTTTTACCAGTAAGGGCTACAGATGTGCCTGCCACGAGGGTTATTTAACCAGAGGGGATCATGGCATGTGTGAGGGTAAGAAAGTAGTTTATTTCTTGAATCTTTGCTCTTGTTTATGAGATTATTTCGATCAAAAACGCTCCGATTCTAGGCTTGGGCTGGCTAAATATATATATATATGGCCTTCAGCTTTTCTTTTTTTAATCGCTACATAACAGACTGGAATGGTGTTCCATCGAACATCATTCACGCACCGATCTGTCAATCTGTTAACCGCAAAAGAAAAACTCCGACTCCCGCCAAAAAGTGTCACGATATCACGCTAATGAAGATTCAGTGCATCATGTCACTACCGCGAGACGCAGCATTTGCTTTTGTTGGGATTTTGTGCATTTTAACTTGTATGCAGGCTTGAATGACAACTCTATATGGGCTACACTGTGTTTACAGACTTCACAACTTAAATATTCAGCTGGCATTGTTGGAATATGAGCGTACGATCAGGCAGCGTAGACGGCAAAGACGATACAATCCGTATCGCTGGCGTTTGCCAAGACCGCAGGGATCATGGTTCGAAATACACTTTAATAATCGAGCAATTCCTCCCCACTACTTCAAAACTCAGTTACGAATGGATAGGGATACCTTTGATGTACTTCGAGTAAAAAAAATGCCGATCAAATGCATGTGCATGTGCACGTCTCAAAATCTGACATAAAGTTGTCAAAATGCTGTCAAAAATGTCAAAAACCAGCGCGCTTCAGTCGTCATTTGAAAAAACTTTTAGAGATCTTCGTCGAAAGTGTGAACAGTAATTATCGAAGGAAGTACAGGAAAATATTCACATATCCCAAGTCTGATGTGACCCCAAATTAAATCATTTCAAACTTGGTAAATTTTGTGGCGTAGTATAGAGAGTCAAGTTCAATCCAAGAATCTTCAAAGAAATAATATTCGTATTGTGCTTCAGTAACATATGTCTTAAACTACTTTCAGAAACGAGAGATTGCACTGAAGGATTATTATGGTTACCTTTTTCACACTGTTCTCCTGTGTATCCTCCAGGACACGAACAGACAAATCCTTTGGAACTGTATCCATTGGCGCATGTCCCGTTTTGAAAGCACGGATTACTGGAACAGGGATTCTGATCACAAGAGAAAGCTTGCTTTTAATGCAGGCGTGATGGACAGGCACTCATATGTTCAATTTATTGAAGGGCTCCAGAAGGGTGATGATGACGAAGATGATGATAACGACGATTCTAATAACGATGACAACGATTCATCACCATCATCATCATCATCATCATCATCATCATCATCACCATCATCATTATCATCATCATCATCATCATCATTAAAATCATCATTAAAATCATCATTATCATCATCATCATCATCATCATACAAGAGCTATATTCTCCTTAGAATCAACATTAACGTAAGGAACTGGACTGCATTCGTTATTACGAATCTTTCATATTTTACAATTTGCATATGCAATGTTTTTGTTGAATATACAGCAGATTAACCGCCCCCCCCCCCCAAAAAAAAAAAAAGGGGGCGCGACTTAGCAGAACTCTTAATTTTGTGAATTTGTTGTAGATAAGAAGTCAAAAGACGAACCCCTTGTTTTCGTGATGAATAGGTGCTTGTCGTTTTATCAGTTGTCAAAATATCGTGCATGTTGATCGGGCATTGTGCTCAATGTCGTGTGATCTCTCATTTTAATCACCACCACTTTCTCTCTACCCTCCTTAAACCCCAACACCCATCCGAAAACTGGTACTTGCATCATATGTGCACGGGTTATCTTTATCGTCATTATATTAAACTAATTTTGGCACAACAGCATTGCTTTAATTTCTCACCTCGGTGCCTCTATATGTCCAGCCATTGAAATCTTTCAGATCATCAGGATACTGTAAATGATCAGCATCATTCAGTTCACAAGCAACTTTGTTATCCTCCATTGATGGACCAATGTTGACCGACACACATGTACTTTCCATGAGGCAGCGATGTTCACATGGTGTGTATTTTCCGATTGAAAGACTCAAAATAACGTGACCCTCCAGGCGTTTACCGTCAACTGGGGCGACAAACTTAAGACGGCGGCAGCCAGCTGCAAAAACAGTAAAGGGAGTCGTTAAAATTAGAATGATTGATTTACCAGAGATCCGCGTCATCTCGTCCATGAGTTCATTTATGTTCCTTGTTGCACGTGAAACTAATCGCGCATTCTGTAATGGTCAACACCATAGCGGCCCGATTGAGGAACATTGAATGAAGTCGCATAAATTTAGATAATCAATAATCTATTGATTTGTTCAATTTTCCGGCGTTATTTAAGATCTCAGTCATCTTGTACAATTAGATTAAGTGTTTCTTCCGAGCGCTTTTGAGTCGCTTCGCTTGACTCAAATATACCGGTATACTCGCTTGACTCGAGTATACCGCACTTTTTACTTTTTTGTCCACAGCAGTTCTCTACACCAGCGTGCTTATGTAAAAATGCCTGGTTTTTTAAGGCAAAATAATGGCCAGCGAGTATCTAGCATTTTGTCTAGACTCATCTTTCACGCTGAGAACCGGCTAAAAGCGGCTTTTTTTTTTTGTTTGCCGTCTAAAAATTAACACGGAAACAGTTTTATAGTTCATATGCAACGTTCGAGAAATAAGCAGCATTAATTGCCTCCAGTGAATTTTTGTAAAGTTTCCTGAAAGTTGAAATTCATACATTCTTTAGGAACTCAGGAAGCCATTTTAAAGGGTCGGGTGAAGCATGAATGGATTATCTCCTGATAAACGTGACTCGGTTTCTGCATGGTAATGAGACTATGAACACCGAAGTGAAATGAATGGGGAGAACCATAAGATTAATTTTATAAAATTTCCAATCGTAATACATTATTCTTGAAGTATCCGCTACCCTAATCAATAATTTGAGTGCTGAAATACAAAGTAGCGAACAAAACTTGAAGTGTAAATGAAATCGTTGTCTTTGTAAGCTTATTTAATCGCGAGGTTCTTAAGCGAATCTCTGAGGAATCAGCATCACCGATACTCCATCTTTGAGCGATCTAAAGGTAAACTGATCTTAATATTGAGTGACTTCTCTAAAATGTAAGCCTTAAAAACGCGATAATGCCATGCTTGGATAATTAATTTTCCCATTCACGAAGAATTAGTTTCCATAGAATATTTATCAGAAAATGACCGGAATGTTTTCGGATTGGTCGTAATTGCTGTTTTTGGCAGTGAAAACCGTCAGCTAGCATTTTCGAAAGAAAATTGTTCCCTAGAAAGTTGGTGGAAAATTCATTTCAGCTTGCATTTTCTCAAAGGAAGATTTTGGTCCTTACGCGCAGTTGGTATTTTTTTCCGCAAAACAAAACAAAAACAAACAAACAAATGAAAGGAAAAGTGTAATTAAAAGATATCAAAGAATGTATGTGTGTACTTTTCAGTTGAAAATCCGACTAGTTTTCGTGGACGGGAAAACAACTTCTCGATGTTAATTTTCACCTGCAACCTGGCAGCCGCAAAACAAATGCTTTCATTCTTTTTAAAGAAATATGTTGTTTTGGTGAAAAATAAGTCTTTAAAACCTAGCAAGAACTCATACGTTGTAATTTGTATAGGGTAGGATGGATTTTTGCCAATCTTGCGAAAGGAGTGTCTAGCTAAAATTTTGGATTGCCAAAGAGCTGACTATTTTAAAATCTCAAATATTAAAGTTTTGCGTTTTACAAACGACATTCTATGACGCGCTACTTAACCCTTCGTCTTAGCAACGGAAAAGCAACATCGATTTTTAAGAAAAATTTGTTTTTTTCATGCATTGTGGAGGTATATGCTCTTAAACCATTTCTATTATATCTGGGAAGTTATTAAGAAAACAGCAAAGCACGAAGAAACAGAAATTGTAGCCACAAAATTGTACAAATGAACAAATAGGGAAACATCCGGTCAGCAGTCTGCGCCTTGTCATTTCCGGTCTCTTCTCACACATGTTAATTCGAGAACAACTTCTTCGCTTCTGAACGAACGCAAAGTATGTACCGGCCGCTTTAAGCGAAATGCTCAATTCCTTTCTACAGGCCTACGTTTACTAAGCATGGTGAAGCATTTGTGTAACTTCTTGGATCGACTTTCTTACGGCAGAAACCACACATCATGACAGTGTTTGAACCTTAATTGTCAACTGTACTCCAAGCTAGATGCTTGTAAATACACGAGCGTCTCGGTGTGGGTCAAACATCCCTAAGTCTATTTTAGATGGAAAAGGCTATCAGAATTTGTGCTCGAATTGGTGAAGAAAATGGAGCGAGCAAACACGAAGCCGTCTCACTTAAAGTTGCCAAAACGTACAAGGTAGGCTCTCTGTCGACTTCGTTCCAATCAATCGTAATGATCTAAAACATCCCACATCACGTTTATTTCACAGGCAAGATGATAGAAAACATGTTTAGAGCTTAAACGCTTACTCTAATCCATTTTAGAGCACACCAATCCAGTCTGAAAATGGCCAAATTTGAAGTGTTTTCAAATTTCCATGAAATGTGTGTATCTCCCATGGCCAAAATATAATTTTCCCCAAATAGATTTTCTGATATTTAGAAACTCTAATATCTATTTTAGCTCTGCTGCGAAGTTGGTGTCTGGGAAAAGAGTACTTTTGGAGGAATTACGGAATTGATCGAGCTTGTTTTTGATGTTTGTCAAAATGGCCGACAGGCAACATAGTAAAGCCACTATTTTCTAGTTGTTTGTAGAAGTCAAAATATCATAACACCATTAGTTTGAATGTAGAGGAATAGCCCTACCTCCTGGTGGAATGTCCTTTGAATTGGCTCACATTCACTCTAGAAATAGACCCATATTTGTCGGCCATTTCAGAGTAAATATCTTGCTCAAAACATGGGTTGGAGGCGGTTATGATCAATTGTGGTTACCATGATACATAAGGGGACCCTTATATGGCCATTGTCGTTAAACCCCCCCCCCCCCCCCCCCCGTTCCAGGCAATTTACCTCCACACAAAATAATTAAGAGGGGTTAAAAATTTCATTTCCAACTTTGCTTCACTTTCTCAGAGATCTGCTCTTAATTTTTCCCATTTTTCTGGGGGAAAAACGGTCCTTACGCGCCGAAAGAAACAAAGAAAGAAAAGGAAAATTGCAATTAAAAGATTGCAAAGAATTTGTCCGTGTACTTTTAAGTCGAAAATCTGACTAGTTTTCGTGGACGCGAAAACAATTCCTCGATGTTCATTTCATCTTCAACCTGGCAGCTGCAAAACAAATTTGTTCATTGGTTTTTTGAGAAATATGTTTTGTCTGTCAAAAATAAAGCTCTAAAACCTTGCAAGAGCTCGTACGTTGTAAGTTGTAGAGAGTAGGATGGATTTTTGCCTGCCTTGCGAAAAGCGTGTCTAGCTACAATTTCTATGGAATGCCAAAGAGCTGACCATTAAGCTCAAATATTAAAGTTATCGCCGTTCTTGTGTTTTGCGTTTTAGAACCGACCAACTATGACGAGTTACTTTACCCTTTCGTCTACGAGACAGAAACGCAACATCGATTCTTAAGAAAAATGGTGATTGGGGTATCATGTACTGCTTACGAAAATATAGATATATCCTTCATGCCGCTTGACAGTCCACTGAAATAAAAGTTTGTGGTCTTGTTTTAAAGGAAATCGGAGGACAAAAATCGGCCGTCGAGTGATCACTAACATTATTGCGCTACGCATAAACGGTTCTTAGAAGCACTTAGGATTCCTCCGCTTAATATTTACTTCGCAATATGTTTAAAGGGCATTGTTACGCTATTGTACCATCACTTTAAAAAGCTTAAAACTGCCATTGCGTCAGTGGAAACCTTAAAATAATGGTCTAGTTTTGCTGTCAAAGACTGTAGCACTGCATTGACATTACAAACTCCTGTATTTCATCAAAGATGACGAGGATGGAAATGGCTTGAAATTGAAAAAAAAAAAAAAGCCAGCTTGTTTTTTATTTGAAGTTATGCATTGAAAAATCACCAAAGAATAATTTGTTTAGCACTCCAAACTGAAATTTCATTGGAATTCATATGCATCTTGCTGATTCTGCAGGAGCATTTTTTGCGCGATAACAGTTAAAAGGCAACAACTTTGGTAGAACTTAACTAAAAACAGTATAAATCCCGGTTACAGTACTCCTTTAAAACAGATTCTCCTTACTGAACACTTTAAGGGATATGTTCGAATAATTGAGAATTTTACAATGGGGGCTTATATAGAACAGTTAGCGACGTTTCAGTAATTATTTCTATTCCGCCTTTTAAAGATTTAGTGAAGCTAAACTGTACCTACTCAAATATATAGAAACAGATAAATTTGAATTAAAACACTGAAGAGCCTAATCAATGTACATATCAGGACTACTGCATGCCAATAATGTCAACTACCGCTTAGCCTTTACTTTATCTAAATGCCAATAGAGAACACATACCATCAAAAACACAGGACTTGTGAACTAAAACGGACAGTTTTAAAGGTGCCAGTTTAATTTGGTCTATATCCCGTAGGAGGCCGTTCATATGTATTTTCCTTAAAATTCTTACCGGCCCTATCAACCAACTCGGTAACACCGCGTGATTAAAACAAAGTTAAAAACACTACTCACCAGCACAAAGTACTGAGCCCAGTCCAAACAGAATCGCATGAAAACGGAAACCCTTAAGGGAAACCATGCCTTACGATGCTCCTAGTTCCCAATAAGTTACTCAATTCTTCTTCGCTGTTGTTGGGTATAAACGTCAAAATAAATTAACTGGTGAATTTAAATTTGAGAGCCCAGCGTTAGCCTTCCTTTTGTGTGCTGATAAACAAATCATTACATTGATCCTAATCTTAGAGCTTCAGCACGGAATTACGAGGTTCTCTTTGAGTAAAAGAAAGCCAACAGCACTTTCAATTGCAAACAACTCAAATATCCTGGTTACGTATACCTAGTAAACGCGGCCTGAAGAAACTAGATAAGGGTAATGTTTCAGCTGAATCTCGACTATTTAAAAAGCGAAAAGGCTAAACGTCTTTGTAGATCTGATAACGACTTTTGTTCGTGAAGTTTATCTGACGGTACTCGTTCTCAAAAGGGCTGGTCAGATGCCTTGTTTTTCAGCCAAGAGCCCAAACGAATACAAAAGAAAGGCAAGTGCAAGAGGGAGGAAGAAACAATCCACAATACGTATTTATTTTTACTTATTTTCTGTAGATCCCAAACTAATTTGCCGAATGCTTGGTCAAAACAAAGCCAAGAGAAATTTGACAGTGGTTAAAGAGATACATGTCAGTCATATACCGAAATTATACACTAACTACGAACTCATCCTATTGGCTGGAATTGACAGAAAGGAGCAAAATACAAACCTCTGATGAGTTTGGAGAGTTAAGATGTTTGGAAAACAAACTTTCAAAAAAGAGGCAAACCAGACTCCATTTTGTCAATTTTTTTTTTCAAAGTAAAAATCAACAGTTAAGTGTAGTACTTCTAACTATATCACGTTTTATTGAAAATTATATATGACAATGGGTGCTTAAGAGAGCAAGCAAACTTTCTGGTGGACGCACAGGGTTACTGAAAACAGTGAGACGACCTGAATAATAATAATAATGAGAGTGCCTAGTTTTCGCGCGTCGCGTGGGCATGTCGCGGGTAAATGCTATTAATTTGGTCTTTTTCACGCATGAGGTTATGCTTTCAATATGTGTTGTCTTAAAATTATTGCCTATCAACCAACTGGGAAACATGGCAAGTTTAACGCATATAAGCTGTTGGAAACTCACTTGCATGCCTTATTAAGCATAATCCATACGAAAACCACGTAAGAAAAAAGAATCCATTAAGAGAAGCCATGCCCTTAGTTCACTACAAGTTCCCTGAGTCTTGTTGTTGTGCACAGGCCTTAAAATTAACTGGTGAATTTTAATATGTCAGTTATTAGTTATTCTGTGTTCCTGTTTTTTTGGTAATAAACAAAGGATTCTATGTTATATGCTATTCGGTGTATCGCGACTCCTAGTAGTCCAAGAATAATGATCGCACCTTATTCTCTCTCTCTCTCTCTCTCTCTCTCTCTCTCTCTCTCTCTCTCTCTCTCTCTCTCTCTCTCTCTCTCTCTCTCTCTCTCTCTTTCTCTCTCTGTGAATGGACAACACGTGTTATAGGAAACACAAGCCGTTTTGTATAATTTGAAGGCCTTCAAGTCTTATTTGGACAACACGTGTTATAGGAAACCCAAGCCCTTTTGTATAATTTAAAGATACTAGTCTTAAATCTTGTTTGGAGTATATCATATATATAAAGTGCTGCTTTTGCTATATTTTACTCAAAATATTAGTCCTTATTTACCAACTGGGTAGCGCCGCAAAATTAACAAATAAAATTGAAGGCACTACTCACTGGCACACATCACTGAGCCCAGTCTAATCGTAATACAAGCCAGAAAAACAAAGCCTTTAACAGAAATCATGCTACTGGTTCCTCATAAGTTGCTTGAGTCTTCCTGGTTTTGTGAACTTTGAAATTAGCTGGTGAATTTAAATGCCTGAGCTATTAACTATTCTGTCTTCCTGTTGTGTGCTAATAAACAAAACATTCCAAGACATAGGCCAATAAAGTAAATTTCATCTGCAAACGAAATATATATTTGTATATATATTTTGGCTATCTTTTATTCCTTTTTAATTTTCCTAGGGTGTACATTGGTTTCACTTGAACCCTATTATCATTAACTTCTGTTAATAATGATGCGCATAAGACACATTTCTAACTAGTTTTCAAAAATGCAACGTCGCTTCCACCGCATAAACACAACAATAAAACGCCGTTCCCATTATGTACATTGAACTAGTGTGAGTATATATTCATTAGGGCAGGAAATAAGATGCTATGATTTCAACAGCCGTTTAATTTCGGACTTTTGAAATAAATTATCAACATTAAAAAAACAATTGTCTCGCACGCAGAATGTCATTGGACATATTCATGGTTATTTCCAAAATTTAGGGTGACTCTAAAGTTCACGAAATTTAAACTGTCAGGAACGTACTCCCGTCAAAATAAGGCGCAACAGAAATGCTTGATTTTAAACAAAAATTGTTGTTGCTTTGTTTTTTGTTTCCTTTTTTCTAAATACTCCCCTACACCAGCCTTCGAATTACCCAGTTGTCTCGCACACCGGAAGATAATTGGACATGTTTCTTCTTCCTTTTGTCCGGTGTGGATGATGCTAAATGAAGCAGTCTAACAGAATTAAATCTTAGTTTGGATCGCTATAAAAATTGTCTGACATAACAGTGGTTGATCATCAGTCTTACCCGTTAAAACCCTCTTCCCCTCTACAAGAAACGTCATTGGACATGTTCCTTTTATCGCGGCGCAGATGATGCAAAGTGACTGTACACGTTCTAACGAAATGCGTACCTTACCTTAGCGCACTAAAAGCACTAATAATATTCGAGCTATTATTGTTACGAAGTTTTATTTTTCCTGTATTGAATTCTTTCTTTCTTTCTTTTTTTTTATTCCATTCTGAGCGACAAATAGGCAGGTGACTAATGTGTGGGTTGTCTGATCTCAGGAATCATTTGTTTATTATCCGCAAGTTGAAGAGTTTCTGATATTGCATCTAATCCCATAAAGTTCTTTTCATGAATAGCAGACTCAACGTCATGAATTTATATATTATATCGATAGCGAATCAGTTGTATGACTTTCTATGTTCTTAGCCTTATTTTTTATTTATTTAATTTTTATATTTATTAATTGCGAAGGCCTTAATTTTTCCCATTTGTCTGGAGGAAAAACGGTCCTTACGCGCAGAAAAAAAAACACAGAAAGAAAAGGAAAATTGCAATTAAAAGAGTTCAAAGAATTTCTCCGTGTACTTTTCAGTCGAAAATCCGACTAGTTTTCGTGGACGCGAAAACAAATCTTGGATGCTAATTTCATCTTCAAACTGGCAGCTGCAAAACAAATGCTTTGTCTGTCAAAATTAGACTTTAAAACCTTGCAAGAGCTCATACGTAGTTTGTAGAGGGCAGGGTGGATTTTTGCCTACCTTGCGAAAAGCGTGTCTAGCTATAATTTCTATGGAATGCCAAAGAGCCGATCAACTATGACGAGCTACTTTACCCTTCCGTCTTAGAGACGGAAACCCAACATCAATTCTTAAGAAAAATGCTGATTGGGGTATCATGTACTGCATACGAAAATATAAATATATCCTTCATGCCGCTTGACAGTCAACTGAAACAAAAGTTTGTGGTCTTGTGTTAAAGGAAATCGGAGGACGAAAATCGGCCGTCGAGTGATCACAAACATTACTGCTCTACGCATAAACGGTTCTTATAAGCACTTAGGATTCCTCCGCTTAATATTTTACTTCGCAATATGTTTAAAGGGGCATTGTTTAGCTATTGTACCATCACTTTAAAAAGCTTAAAACTGCCATTGCGTCAGTGGAAACGTTAGGATAATGGTCTAGTTTTGCTGTCAAAGACTGCTGTACTGCATTGACACTAGAAACTCCTGTATTCCATCAAAGATGACGAGGATGGAAATTGATTCAAATAAAAAATTGAAAAATCACCAAAAAAAAAAAAAATGCGTCCTTTATGGACGTAGCGTTTAAATGTTTCATCACTGTAAAATTTCAGTTGTTTCTCGCGTATTCAAAGACGAAGTGTCCAAATGACTTTTTTGTACCAAATGACTTAGCATATTTTCTCACCTTGCGGGTCATCTGCTTTCTGTGGAGGCCAAGGGCCCCAAAGAATACAGAAGGAGAGCAAGTTGAAGAAGGACAAGAGACCTCTCGCCATACTTGAGGTGTGACGCTGTGGATCCCGAAGTGTAGTGAATGCACCGTCAAAACAAACCCAGACAGGTATATGGCAATGACAGCAAACTGAGTGAGTGGCAATCAATTTTTCATGAACTAAAGAAAACTGTCATCTAGCGGAGGATAATTTCAAAGGAAACCTCCTATTCGTTGAAATTGGAATGAATATCTGAATTGAACTATTAAAATATAGAAATCTTTGCCATGGTGGAAATTGTTTAAAAACCAGACTTTAAAAGGACGGTCCGACTCCAAAATAACTATTTTACAGAGTTTTAAAGAAAAGTAAAGAACAAAAGTTCAACATATAGCACTTCTTTCCTTCCTCTTGTTAAATATAACAAGAAACATACTTTCTGGTGCGTATATATGCTAATGAATACTGACATAACAGTGAGAGGACAAATAATGATATAAGAGCGAAAATATTAAGGGGTTGGGGGGGGGGGGTTATAATTGGTAAAAGTTGAAAATTTGAACTAAGATGTCGGCCAAATTTGACCGCCTCAACCACCTCTGTAAGAAAGTTAAAAGCACTACTCACCAGCACAAGGCACTGAGCCCACTCAAAATGAAATCCACGCAAGACAACCAAAACCCTTCAGAGAAATCATGCCTTACGATGCTCTTAGTCCCCAATAAGCTGTTGTTGGGTGCAAACGTTAAAAAAATAACTGGGGAATTTAAATGTGTGAGTAATTAAGTATTCTGTGTTCCTGTTGTATGCTGATAAACAAAACATTCAAATGATGCTAATCATCTAATCATATAGCTCCAGCTCGGGATAGTCAGGCTCTCTTTGAGTAAAAGAAAGCACTTTCCAAGCGCGGACTGAAAAAGTTAGATAAGGGTAAAATTTCAGTCTCACATATTAAGGAAAAAAATGAGAAAAAACTAAAAGATGTTGTAGATCTGATTTTATTCGAGAAGTTTATCGGACAGTACTTCAAAAGGGCTGGTCAGATGCGTAATGTCTTGCAATCAACAGCCCAAACAATTACAAAAGAAAAGCAAGTCCAATACGGAGGAAGAAAGAACCTACAAGACCTAAGTATTTACTTTAATTTTCTGTAGATCCAAAACTTATTTGCTGAATGCTTGGTCAAGAAAACAATTGTCATGGATAAGGAGATACATGTCAGTCATGCATGTACCGAAATTAGATAATAACGACGATCTTCTCCTATTGGCTGGAATTGACAGAAAGGAGCAAATTAAAATCCTCCGAGTTGGGAAAGATGAGATGTTTGGGAAGCAAACTTTAAAACAAAGAAGGCAAACCAGACTCCAAAGTACCCATTTTATCGATTTTTTTTAAAGCAATAATCAGCAGTTAAGTGTAATACTTCTACCTATATCGCGTTTAATTGAAAAGTATATATGTCAATGGATGTCAGTTTTAAAAGCGTGCAAACAAACTTTCTCATGGACGCTTTCTAATGAGACAAGGTTGCCGACAGAACAGTCAGACGACCTGAATAATAATAATGTGGGAGAGATTGGTGATCCAATTGGTAACAGCTGCAAACATGAAGATTGACGGCTTACATTGGCTAACGTCAGACAAAAAATAAGGTTGCCGCAGTCGTCCCTAGAACTTAAAACCTAATTCTGCCGTTTTCGGTCGGCCATTGGTTGAATTACGAAGTAAGCCAACCGGCTAACGTTCTTAATTTACACAAGTGATGATAGAGTCCACAACAGCTGCAAATATATCGAGTAGAGAGACGGTGAAAATTGCCTGAAATGAGGCTACATAGGCGGTTTTGGGAATAAATAAAATACGTAGTCGTAGCTAACCGACTGACGTTCTTAGGTGAGACGGCAAAAATTTACTGAAAGGAGGCAAAAAATAATAATAAACTAACTTTTCGTCTAAGCTTGTAATTTAACACTTAAAAGCGCAATTCTTCTGTTCTTGGAAGTAAAAATACATCGTTTAAGAAACGAAATAATCCAGACTACGCTCTAAGTTCGTTAACTTTAAGTGAGCTGGTTCGGAATTCTCGCGGTTATGAGGTTATGTCCTTGAAAACGTCCTTTGAATTCAATTTCTGTTGAACAATTGAAATAGCCATCAGGTGTGGCTGCGTTAGCTTAAAAACATAAACATGTCAGGTATACAAGTGGGATTTGTTTTGTTTTGGCAGCTTTCTCCAATAAAAGGGCCAAATAGTAGCTCAATTCTGTATCCAAATATAAGCTCCGAATTGTGGGGCTCCTTGAAGAAAGAGAAGAAGATTGGAAAGCTAATTATTCCGGTTTCCGAATGGTTAAAGTACGTAGTAAGCCAACCAGCTTACGATCTTGATTCACGGAACAACTGGTGATAGAATCGACAACAGCTAAACATCTGCAAATAAATGAAGAGAGGCAGCGAAAACTGACTCATAAGACACACTCTGTTTTCGAATGAGTAAATACATTGTTTAAAGAAATAAATAAGCCAGCTAACGCTCTTAATGCGTAAAGTTTATGTTAGTTGCCAATTAAATATTCTGGCGGGGATAAGGTTCTGTCCCCGAAAACGTTCTTTGAATTAAATTTCTTTTTAACAATTGGAAAAGATCAAGCGTCGCTGCGTTAGCTTGCTACCAAAAATATGCCAGCTATACAAGTGGAATTTGTTCAATTTGTTTAGGTCGTTTTCTCCATTAAAGGGACTGTGAGTTTGATGCTATCACTTTCCTTGTTCCTTGAGATAAGTAATCATTAATAAACAGGTGAACCGGATGTTTTGTCTCTAAGGGTTACATGGGCCGGAGAAACCCAGCGCATCAGAAATTTAGGCTAACTCGCTATAAGAAACAACGATTTTTTTCACGCCTAGTTCTAATAACACCAAAATATTAGATCGTCCAGCCAGAGGTTACCCAAATGAGCCTTTAAAAGACAGCACGACAATCGTGCAGGAAAGAAAAAAAGAAAAAAAAAAAAACATTTCACGCTTGCACATAAACAGAAAATTGTCGTTGAGAAGGCCAAACCGACCACAGAAATTTCGATAGAACTGTGATGACAAACTGAAATATTTTATTCTTAACGAGCGAAACGTGACGTTATACCAGTTCATAGTATCATTGAAATATGCCCTTTCACTTGTTATTGTGTTTTTGTGGGCAATTACGAGGTAAAATTAAAAAACAAAAGTAATAATAATCAGCTAAAACAAGTCAAGACAAGAAAAGCCACTTCTCAGATCAATTCGTTAAGCAAATATCAGCTCGGAATTGAAGGGCTTCACGGGGTAAGAGATAAGGATAGGAAACAGCACTTTCGAACGGAAACAACAATTAGGCAATTATTTTCTGAAATGAACGGACCTTGTTGTCCTGTATGGACGCAGCGTTTAAAAGTTTCATCACAGTAAAATGTCAGTTGACTCTTGCGTATTCAAAAAACGAAGGGTCTAAATGACTCTAAGACTTTTATACCTGTTGACTTAGGCTATTTTCTCACCTTGTGGGTCATCTGCTTTGTGCGGAAGCCAAGAGCTCCAGAGAATACACAAGGAAAGCAAGTTGAAGAAGGACAAGAGACCTCTCGCCATACTTGAGGTGTGACGCTGTAGATCCCGAAATAGTGTTGTGAATGCTTCGTCAAAACACACCAAGACAGATATGTGGCAGTGACAGTAAACTGAGTGGGTGGTGATCAAATTTTCATGAACGAAATTTGTCATCTGGCAGAGGATAATTACAAAGGACACTTCCTATTCGTTGAAATTGGAATAAATTTGCGAATTGAACTATTAAAATATAGACATCTTTGCCATGAAAATTGTTGAAAAACCAGACTTTAAAAGGAAGGTCCGACTCCAAAATAACTATTTTATAGAGTTTTAAAGAAAAGTAAAGAACTAAACCTCAGCATATAGCGCCTCTTTCCATCCTCTTGTTAAATATAACAAGAAACGTACTTTCTGGTGCGTATCCATGCTAGTGAATACTGACAGAACAGTGAGACGACAAATAATGATATAAGAGCGATAATATTAAGGGGTTGGGGAGGTAAGGGGGGGGGGGGTTATAATCGGTAAAAGTTGAAACCATGAACTAAGATGTCGGCCAAAATTGATTTTATTTGAGACAAAAATAAATATATATATTTTTTATCTAAATACACTGACAAAACAGTCGTCCGTAACACTGAGAACCCTACGTATTCGGTTTTCAGTGGAGGAAATACATTATTAAGAGTCGAGGTAAGCCTGCTAACGCTTGTTTGCATTCAAACTGCCTATATTTTAGTTTGTAACTCTGACTGGAAAAAATAAACGCTTTTGTCTCCGAAAACTTCCATCGGGCTAAATTTCGAATTAGCGTATTATTCACTCACGGGTATATTACGAACACAAAATGACCATCTCCCAGTTGGCTTCAATTAGCTCAGTTGGAAGAGCGCTGCACCGGTATCGCAGAGGTCGTGGGTTCGATTCCCGTACAAGCGTGAAGTTGTTCAGGCTTTATTTTTACTACTGCTTAAAGGGGCACTGTCATCGATTGACATGCGCAGGATTTCTTACACGGAGAGATTTTCCTGAACGCATTAATATCTTGTTTCTCTTTAAAAGTGTACATTAAATAATCCTTTTTTTGTGAGGCTAATAGAATGTACAGTTATGTGTGAACGAATATTCGGAGTCCAACAAAGGTAAAAGAAGCCAAAACTTTGCGGTGTTTGTCTACTGACAGTCGAGTTCAGTGAGGTGTGACCAGAAATACTGTCGGTAGTACAACTCTAACATAAATGTTTTTTTCTTTCCAACATACCTCAAGATATTGCCGCTCTTAACGTGCCCTTTTAAAGCCGTAAGAGAGTGAATTTATTTGCGAGTGACGACCTTGAAGTCAAATGTATATATGTATGTTAACTTTATTTTGACACGGTATATTCATCAGTTACAAAATCCATCTTAATTACATCATAACCTAACTATATCTAACATTAAAAATATCAAAACTGTAAAAACTGCTTTACATGAATGCCTTGTTTCTAAAAAACATAAGTTATTGAAGAGGATAAAAGTTGTTAAGTAGATGAGTAAAATCGTTGAGTGATTCTGCCTGCCGCAGCTCAGATGATAAGCTGTTCCAAAGTACCGCACCGCTGTAGCTAAAACTGTTTTTCAAAAAGTTGGCGCCGGGCAATGGAACAGCAAGTTTGTTCACGGAGTCCCTCAATAGGTATTCAGTTATGTCAGACCGGTTGACAAACACTGAGCTCGCTTAGATACTCCGGTGTAAGACCATTTAAGGATTTGAATACCATAAGAGCTTTCTGCATTTCAAGCTGAGTGCTTAATTTTCTCCACCCAAGTTTACTAAATAAATCTAAAGCATTAGCATCATATCTGGAAAAAGTCAAAATTCCTGCAGCACGATTTTGTAATTTCTGCAATTTATTTGAGAGTGTTAAGTTGCAGTTTCCCCACACAACACTGCAATAATCAAAGTGTGGCCGCACTAAGGGATTGAAAATAAGCTTCAGAGTTTCGGGAGGTACAAATGAGCGGATTCGTTTGAGAACGCCGATACCAGAGCTCGGGCAATTTTTTTAGTTAAGTTCTCAGTGTGAGAGCTCCAACTGAGATTTTCTTCTATATAGACGCCTAAGGACTTTGCAGTGGATACTTGATTAACAGGAACACCGCCAATGGTAAGATTCGGGGGTCTCGGAAGAGTATTTAATCGCTGCCTTGATCCAATAAGCATAAATTCAGTTTTAGTTGCATTCAATGTAAGTTTATTAGAGACAAGCCAATTATTGACTGAATCAAGATCTCGATTTAAAGCTTCGTCTAAAGCGGTTATATTGTTACTTGAAAATGTTAGATGCGTATCATCAGCGTACATCCTAGGCTTCGAACTTAACAAACAGTTTGGTAAGTCATTAATATAGATCAAGAACAACAATGGACCCAAGATTTTGCCCTGAGGCACACCGCAACCAATAGGTAACTTGTCAGAAAAGTAACCATTAATAAAGCACTTTTGCTGACGGTTATCAACATATGACCTAAACCAATTTAGTGAGTTCCCATGAATACCATAGGAACTTAACTTAGATAATACAATATCATGATCAACAGTATCAAACGCCTTTTTAAGGTCAAGAAACACAACCGCATTTACGTTTCCTTTATCGATATTATAAGCCCAATTATTGGATGCCTCCAGTAAAGCTGTGACCGTTGAGTGAAGAGATCGAAAACCTGATTGATGAGCGGCGATCATGTTATTTTCAGAGAGGTAAGCATAGAGTTGATCATAAATAATTCGTTCAAAAACTTTCTCCACAACAGGGATGACTGAAATCGGACGATAGTTATTCATGTCCGCTCTTTCGCCTTGTTTGAACAAGGGAATGACTTTGGAACATTTCCACTCCTCAGGGAAAACTCCAGTGACTATCGATAAATTAAAAATTTCACAAAGTGAGTGAGAAATCAAGTCAGTGCATTCCCTAAGGAGTCTTGCGGATATCATGTCAAGCCCTGTCGCCTTTGAAATACATAATTTGGATAAAAGAAAACGTACTTTATTGCTGTCAGTTGTTTAAAGTTCAAAACCCTTGTCAGTGCCGGAGAAAAACTCCCTATAGCTAAAACCATTTGTGTCGGCATGTATCTCACCGGCAAGTTTAGGTCCAATACTAGCGAGCTTCGGACACTTGTTCAGGGATTGATATGGAATTATCATCAAGTCTCACTTCCCTTACAGTTAAATTACTGGAGTTCCTGGAAGTGAGTTAATTGATGGTTTGCCAGGTCTTTCGAGAACTGCCCCTACTATACTGAAAAGCATTTTTGTAATATATATTTTTAGGATTTTTTATTTTGTTGTTGACCTGATTGCGAAATTTCTTAAAATTTGCCCAATCCCATGGGTCATTAGTAATTGTTGCTTTTCTTTTCAACTTGCCTCTTTCACTCACATGCATTTCTTCAACTGCGGTGTTATCCACGGACACTTCGATGGACGAACACGTTTCGTACGAAGAGGTGCATGTTTGTCAACAACATTAAGAAATAGTTTTCCAAGCCAGCCACATATCATTAGGATCCTCAAAGTTTAGAAGATCATCCCATCGTTGCGAAGCAATGTCGTTTCCAAAACTTTCACTACTGAAATTTTTGAATTTTCTATAGGTTACAGTTTTATGGCCTCTTCCAGATCGGTCAATACAAAGTTTGCGACATGCATAGACAAGACTATGATCACTGATACCCACATGAGCGACTCCCGAACAAACCACCTTATTAGGACAGTTTGTAAAGATCAAATCAAGCAAAGTTGACTATGAACTAGTTATACGAGTTGGTTCTCTAAAAAGTTGATGAAGACTATAAATATCAGCAATGCTTGTTAGCAAATTCGTGTTAGTATCAAATGTAGACGAGGCCAAATTCCAATTTAGATCACCCAGTAAGTAGAAATCAACATTTTGAGAGTCAAGGATACTTCACAAATTAATGTGATCAAGTAAGCTGAAGCCACTCAAAAGGCACTAAGGCCACAAGGTAGCGGGCATTACCCCTTAAATCTACCAAAGCAAAGATTGACACTAAGCATTAGCAGCCATGGACAGCTGTTTCGGCCTTGTTAGGCCTCATCAGCATGGCATAGCTAATACTCAGGCTCAAGTACTCACATATCAACAAAACAAGCAATGAAAACGTAAAGCTTGTGGGATGTGGCTGGAGTGACAAGGATACTTCACAAATTAATGTGATCAAGTAAGCTGAAGCCACTCAAAAGGCACTGATGAGGCCTAACATTTGCTTGTTTTGTTGATATGTGGGTACTTGAGCCTGAGTATTAGCTATGCCATGCTGATGAGGCCTAACAAGGCCGAAACAGCTGTCCATGGCTGCTAATGCTTAGGCTCAATCTTTGCTTTGGTAGATTTAAGGGGTAATGCCCGCTACCTTGTGGCCTTAGTGCCTTTTGAGTGGCTTCAGCTTACTTGATCACATTAATTTGTGAAGTATCCTTGTCACTCCAGCCACATCCCACAAGCTTTACGTTTTCATTTTGAGAGTCAAGCCTGGTGACTTGTGATTCGAAATGTGTAAACATCTCGGTAGGCGAATCTGGTGGCCTGTACCAAGTGGCTACTACAAAAGGCTTGGAGTGGGGTTTTCGGACCTCAATACATAAATTTTCCAGTTGGTTAACAGACAGATCAGGACGTAGTGAATAGTTGATAGTGGATCTGACGTAAAAACAGACACCACCACCATTTCTGTTTCTATCCCGGCGAATAATATCATATCCCAAGATATGAGCCTCATGGTCCACTACACTATCATCTAGTCTTGTTTCATTAATCCATAAAATATCGATAGGTCTGTCGGTTAGCAGAATCCTCAACTCATCAATGTGTTTCGGTAAACTAGTTATGTTGAGAGAAGCTAATTTAAAACCACGTTCGCGAGGGAGGAAAGAAAAGGAACCCTCAAGAGAATCTCCCTTCAAAGTCGAACTATTAATCGAGAAAACAATGGCAATTCATCAAGAATTCAAATATTTCTAACATAACCTACAAAATTTGAGGCGAAAACTTTAGTGGAGGAAAAATTTCAAATCTAAGCCGCTAGAGTTTAAATGGTTTGTTGTTGTGTTTGAATGTGAGATAACGTCCCTCTCATTCTGATTTGCAAAAGTCTTAAGTATTTTGTTAACCTCCTTGGTTTTTGTAGCCAGAGCAGGATCATCTGATCGGTAATGACGGTAAACAGGGAAAAAATTAAGCCGTGTTTTTAATACTCTCAAGCATTATTAAGAGCGAATGTCGCTAAGGTTTGAGCAAAATTGGAAATGGTCAAACAAAACCTTCCTCGATACTTTGTGTGTAGTTAATCCTTGGGATGAAACTACTCAGCGTGGTATTTTTTTGATTTCTAACAAAAACCTGAGCTGAGCATCGGGGAAGTGGGGGGAGGGAAGTTTAGGTCTCAAAAAGCATTTTTGGGGAGATTTTGCACCTTGAAAATTGGAGTTTTGTTAGCAAAATATTGCAAAGAGCAACTTTACTGATAAAAATCTGTTTATATCATAGCAAACTTTCATCCTTCCTCTCAACAAATATGTTATCAATTTTTCACCTTGCCCCCCACCCCCTTCTCAGGCACGCCTCAAGTTGCGAGCAATAAGAACCGGTCAGCGGAGACGCGCACAAACATAAACATAATACTGAACCCTTGGTGGGCATGAAATAGTGAAACTTCGCAGCTTTTGTCCTACATGACAATTAGCTTGCCAAAAATTTTATAGCAAGGCATTTCAAAGTTAAACATCCCGAAGTTTAAATGTGCTTTAAACAGTATTCTCCACATCGTTGACGAAGCAGCCGGTACGAACTGAATGCCAGATGGTATTACTTGAAATACTAAGATGCAAGATGTCCGTCAGCTAACTCTAAAAAGAAATGATGATGTTTGTAGCTTTTTGCCGAACCAATTGCAGGTGCAGCAAATTGGATAGGGTGTCGCTGTAAAAGAAACCATTTGAGCTGTCATAGAACATGAGAACTGTGGTTTGAACGCGCCGACCATTCTCGACCCCAGAGCTCTTCTCGGGCTTCGCGCCTCGAAAGCTCTGGAAAACTCCACATTGATCTGGCTATAAAGACTTCAAAGCGCATGCTCGACTCCTCAAAATCCAAAATAGCGTCGCTGTTTGAAATATTCCTTGCGGTATGACTTAGCAAAAGGTGGTAAAGACTCTACATTTCGCTTGCTGTGCCTTTCAATAACACGCGAACTCTGAAGTTCAAATCTCAACCGACAACTGTGGTTCTCTCTGCCCGACATCACTCAAATTTCCAGCGGCTTCCGATTGCAACCGTGGGGCGATGATCGATGATTTATGGCCGAAAGCAGTTTCAAGCATTAGAAACGTGGCGGCTGAGTCCGTTGATTTCCTTTACGTTTCTCAGGATAATCAATCGGATAGTTTCAGTTATTTGAGGACCTATCCATGGAAACTTCCCGACTCAGGTTAGGCAATTCACCGAATCTTGACTTACGTGGTTTTCTGGAGTTTGGTGTGAGTGATCGATTTTATATTTTCATTTGTTTTAGTGAGAAGTAGAACGGTACTTGGAAAAAAAAGCGGGGGAAGTTTGTGGCTCTGAAACGACCCTTTTCGTTCTTCCTAAGCGATGGACACACAAAACAGTGAAGGCCGACAGCCTGGAAAATTACATCAATAAATAACAATTCATACTTGTTGAACTGAGCCGTCGTCTTTCATCTCATTTTTTTTTGCACTATTCTTGGAGATAAAGAATACGGGATTTATGACTCTAAACCCCGTATTTAGTGTACATGATTCTTCAATACTTTTCAGTGCAAATGTATTTCTCGCCCCGGAGTGTGTTCGAAAAGTTTGATTGATGGAAGCCAAAACGCGGTGTGCATTTTGGCGTTTGGCGCTTGAAAAAGAAATCTGTATAATTATGAAAATCGCGGTAAAGGTAAAGCAGAAATCAATTATATTGAAGCTGTTGTTTGTACAAGGAAGGACGTTTTAGGGGTTTCACTCATGCTTGTTTTGTCAACTTTTTTTCGAAGCCAGTTCGCTTCACAAGAGTAACCGTTCAGTTTTTCGCGCGTACCGAGTTGGCCAATCAGAAGCAATTTCATTGTTTCAACTGATAGGCAATCAGAGCTGGAGCTTGCGTAGAGTTCCCCAGAGCTCTTCCCGCCGTCACGCCCGTTAGACATGCGCAAAAGGGAAGAGTTCTGGGGTTGAGAATGACGCGCCGACGTGCATTCTCTCCATATGAATGAGACGTTCAGGAACCACGGACTTTTGTGTGATTTCCCGTTAACTCTAAAATGTTTCTCGAACTGATAGCTTTGCTAGTGGTATGTATAATTTAAGTTACCTATTATAGATCCCTTCAGAGCGATTAACTATGCTGGACAGTTATTTATACATTTTTCTTGCCCACTTACCCGAAGACACTAATTTGCATAAATGAACCGCTTGCTTGAAGATGCGATTTTTGAAAAATAATAGCGGCAAATCTCCTTGGTATCTGACTGTCAAACCTAGATATATACAATGTATAGTAAACAATCGAATGGTCTTGCATGAAATTTCCTAAATAGTATTATTTAAGAGAAAGATAGTCGTGAATAAAAGGTACGAAAAATCGTAATTTTGCTACCGTGAAGTATAAATTGTAAATTGATTAGCCTTCGAAAAATGATCGAGTGCCCGCAGAGTTTTTAGCAGCAAACTATTCACAAAGAGTGAAATATTCACATACAGTCTTAATTTTGATGAAAATCTAAATATCAGGAAGAAAAAAGTTTGTTTAAAGATGTCTTATTTTCAGCTTTTTATTAAACCATTTCCCCCCCTTCAAAATGATAAGGCACAGGGGTCACCAGGGGGGCGGGGGCAAGGTGAAAAATTGATAACATATTTGTTGAGAGGAAGGATGAAAGTTTGCTATGATATAAACAGATTTTTATCAGTAAAGTTGCTCTTTGCAATATTTTGCTAACAAAACTCCAATTTTCAAGGTGCAAAATCTCCCCAAAAATGCTTCTTTAGGCCTAAACTCCCCCCCCCCCCCCCTGATGCTCAGCTCAGGTTTTTGTTAGAAATCAAACAAATACCACGGTGAGTAGTTTAATCCCAAGGACAAACTACACACAAAGTATCAAGGAAGGTTTTGTTTGACCATTTCCAATTTTGCTCAAACCTTAGTGACATTCGCTCTTAAGGCATGTCTGGAGCCAAATATAGGAAAAATTCTTAAGACAATCACAACTCCCCACAGATTTAACGAAAGATCACTAAATTTGGCAGTGATATAGAACTTGGTAATCTTAACGTGTTTCTAGCTTAAAGTTTTCAAACCGTAGATCACGTGACGTTTAATTACAAACTGAATCGAAAATTTAAAATGGGCCGCCGAGTTTCCATACAATGTACATCAGAAGCAAGGTTTTTATGACTGTGTGGTTATCCTGTACATGAATCTGACCTGAATGGTTGACCTTAGTTTGCAAATAAAGGATTATTAAGCAAAAGAGGTCACGTGACTTATGAGACATCTTAATAGCGTTTTAATGGAATAATATGTTACACCATTCAGGACAAATATGCTGTCTGCCTGAAAAAGCAAACAAGTGAAAGCATTTAGCTTCTAGCGACAAAGAACCATTCTTGGCCCATTTGAAAAGTCATTTTGCAAATAAAGGATTATTAAGCAAAATAGGTCACGTGACTTATGAGACATCTTAATAGCGTTTTAATGGAATAAGATGTTACACCATTCAGGAAAAATATGGTGTCTACCTGAAAAAGCAAACAAGTGAAAACATTTAGCTTCTAGCGACAAAGAACCATTCTTGGCCCATTTGAAAAGTCATTCTGAGCACGATTATGACGTCATTAAACGCGTGCCCGGCAAATGTACGCCTGAAGGATCTTAAGGCTACTACAATACTTCTGTTTTGAGCTTCTGGCAACTCTGGGAGTTCAAACAACATTGCTATTACAGAAGCTTAGTTTAACTTCGCGGGGGATCTTAACCAAACAATGAGCCATGCCTTAACATGCTTGAGCTCACCGCTTAGTAATTTGTGACACAAGTATTAAAACCGTTAAAACACAACCAGTACAGTACCTCTCAATTATAAATACAGGTTTTTCTTCAAATTACTACGCTAAATACAAATTTTAAATCGATGATACTAAGCGTTTATCAGTAAACGGTGATGTGATGGTCTGTGGCATTCTAGCCACTGCAAATGAGTCGCAAAGATGGAATCGCTGCATTGTCAACTTCACCGGCTAATACACTTCGATCGATTACACTGCTGTATACGTGGAATTTCCCATGAATTCAAGCCTGGAAAACGTTTTTCCTCCTTGTAGATGCGTTGATGCATTTTTAACCCCTTTACTTTGCTCTCTTGAGGAGATTGAATGACAATTTTTGCGCCAAGTGTTCGATCACCTCTTTCGACGGTCGACGTCATTTTAAATGTAGCTCTCCAACTTGAAAAATTCCGCCTGAAATTTTCAAGTTTTGATTTTAAAAGCTAGCGCATGCGCCCAGATGACAGTATCCCTTTAAGTCGTGTTCATAACTGCGATGATCATTAACATATTCATTCTTTAATCTACATTTCAAATACATGAATTTCACGTATTCATTTTCATATATTCATCACTTACGCCGGTGTATATTACAAACCAACAAATTTACTTCCTACTAGTTGGCTTGTTAGCTCAGTTGGTAGAGCGCGGCACCGGCCGGTATTACAGAGGTCGTTTATTCTATTTCCTTACAAACATATTCATTCTTTAATCCGCAGTTCAAATATATGAATTTCACAAGTCCATTCTCACATATTCATCACTCAAGGGTATATTACGAACAACAAAATAACCAGCTCCCAGTTGGCTTGTTAACTCAGTGGGTGGAGTACTGCACCGGTATCGCAGAGGTCGTAGGTTCTATTAGACAAGACTGTTTTTTTTTTTTCTGGCTTTATTTTCACTACTGCTTAAATACAGTTCATAACTGCGATTATAATTAACATATTCATTCTTTAATCCGCAGTTCAAATATATATTCATATTCTCAGATGTGACTATGCTGGTAAATTACTGACATTTCCCGAAGGGAAAAAAAAAAAAGGTTTAAGATTGCCATTACCGGTCTCCATATCTTTTGCTTTGATGGATCATTACTACAAAATTATATATACCGATATTATTAAATAGTGGAATCAAACACATGCCCAATCATTCGTTCGAAAGTTATACTTATAATAGCATCTGCTTTTCACGTTATAGGCTATCCGAGTAATAGTAGTACTTGTCAGAAACACGCCAAAATTTACTAGTTTTAAGTCTTAAGAAGTCAAACACATCGCATTGAATCCCGGAAAGCAATCAACATGCAAATGTAAAATTTGTTACGGGTTTAAAATTATTCGTGTTAGTCGTGGGAAGAGATTTGGAGTCACCTTATTAATTTTCCAGTGAATTTATATTCATGCAGAATTGCTGCCTTTTTTTGTTATTTTTTCGCCTTCTACCTCCACCTTTATTAGGGACTCTCTGAACCCCTTTCCCCTCTATCTTAGAATCTTGAAACGCTGTAATTACCGTTCAGAAAAAATATAGAGTCACAAAGCGAATCCAGCTTTTTTGTTGTGAACTTTTATACGGAGAGCCTGTTTTGTCCTCCCAATCTAGTTGCCATGTGGGTCATGCTCTCTGTTCAGACGACAAAAATAATTCTTGGAAGATATAGCGGGGTACTTCTGTGGACTAATGGCAGGAACTTTCACGGCAATTTGGCTAGTTTTAAACCCTAAAGAAATTTTAACTGCTGCTTATTTTAATTAGCCTCCCGATCGCTACCTTATCGTGGTGATGTGGTTTATGTGTCTCAGCAACCCCGTGAGCTATATGCCGTCCGGAGTCTTGTATTCCTGGCTGGGTCATGCACCCATGCCGGACAGGTCAAAGGGTAGGGTAGTCGCGAAAACTAATCCTTTAATCCCGTCTCCCCGTCCCTTAGCCCTATCCTGACAAACAAACAAATGATCGTGTTATGGAAAGAACAACAGAGGAGTTAACTACAACTGTGTGCCATATCAACGGTCTAGGGAGTATATATTACGAACTAACAAAATGACCGGCTCCCAGTTAGCTTGTCAGTTCGGTTAGTAAGGCACTGCACTGGTATCGCAGATTTTTTTTTAGGCTTTATTTTCACTACTGAATAATAATGTTTTATAACTGGGATGATCACTCACATCTTCTTACTTAGTCTTTACTTAAGCTGGCGTGTATATGCTAAGAAATTATCGTATGGAATATCAAACCTTTGCAGCTTGGTGTTGCTAAAAGTTTAAAACGTTCCTGTTGATCGTTTTGTTCCAGGCAAATTCTTTTCTTTGAATTTTCTTTCGCCAAAATTTTATAGGGGCACCCAACGACAAGTTTCGGTGATATCTGTCCGGTGGAGGATAATTCGCCTTGTGCTTTCGGCGGCAATTAAAGAATGCACTTGGATTTTCGTAACTAAAACGTGGCCTCAAAGATTCGCAATTGGGAAATCATATCCCCTGAGATTTACCGAAAGGTCCTAATAGCTGTTTTTGGCAGTGAAAAATGACAGGTAGCATTTTCGGAAAGAAAAACGTTCCCTAGAAAGTTCTGAAAAACTCATTTCAGCTTGCATTTTCTCAAAGGAATTTTTTTCCCAAATATTTTCGGGCAAAAATGCCTTTCTACAGCTTTTAGTTGATTTGGCTCGTTGGTTTCCCCTGATTAAAAAAAGTAGAAATTATTATGTTCTTGACGTTTGTGCGTGGTTCATAACAAAATTCATGGTAAATTTTCTCAAGAAAATGTCCAAAGCTGTTCTTCGGGGTAGTCCAATTTACTCTCCTTCGCATCAAGCTTTTTAATTTACGTAGATTAGTAAAAAAAGCTAAGATTTTTTGCTTCCCCAAGTGAGCTAATTTAATAATTGGTTGTTTCAGTCTTTCAGCAGCATTACTGGATGTACGAGAATGAATATATGAAAATCATATACAGTAAAACCCCGCAACTAAGGACCTCAAAAATTAAGAACCTGTTTGCCTAAAATTTGGATTTAATACCCCCTTAAACAAGAATCTATTTAGCCTAAAAATTGAAAAAAGGTTCTTATTTTCTAAAATCATATTAGTACATTACAGCTGCAGTGCAAGAATCCTATTTGAAGAAAAAGGCAAATGTTTTTAGGGGGGAGGGGTGGGGGCGGGTGTAGAAAGTAGAAATGATAGGCCAACAACCATCTTCTTTTGCAGCTAAGTTTTATTTGCTTTTCTCTAGAATTAAGACCCATTTCAAGAACCTAAGTAGCCTAAAATTATGTTAACTACCATTTATATAAGAACCTATTTAGGCTAGTTCCCAAAAATGTAGGTTCTTAGTTGCGAGTTTTTACTGTATTTGGTATTCATCAAAGGGTGCCTATGGCTAATTCGTGGATAAGGTAGACAAGACCAATTAAAAAAGCGTTTGTCTACCGGCATTTGTAGCACAGCTACTACTAGAAGACACATGTGAGGGAATGTTAGAAATTTAACTTGCCAAGTTTTTTTACTTTTCTGCCCTTTGTAGGAAAAATATATGTAATAGTATTCGCTTTTGGATCTAGATCCTCTTTGGAGGGTATCACTGTCCACTAGCTCACTGTTAGGTTGCTTTTTTAAGACAGCCACTCATCCCCATGGCCAGTTCCTTTCCAGTCGTTTTGTGTGTGTGTGTGTGTGTGTGTGTCGCCCCTGCCTACTCGTGGGGTCCATGTTTCCATACCCCTCTAGTGAGGACTGTCCCTTCTTTAGCTGGTATCGAAAAAATATAATGGTGATTTGGTTGTTTGCTCCAACCTTTCTTCATACATTTGTTTGAAATTTGGAAATTGCCAATTTTTTTTGTGGGGTCGCAATAATGGGGACATGCTTGGAACTCAATTTTGGCTACTTGCGAGGACCACGTCCCAAGAAGTAGTTCTGGATACGCGCCCCTGGTTGCTTGTGTGGTGTATGTTTTCACATCCCTTTGTGAGGAGTGCTTTTTCCGCAGGAGGTATCCAAAAACTACTTGGTTGCTTGTTACTCTTTTTCTTGAAATATTTGTTATGCCAGTTTTTGGTAAATTCGCCCTTATGAGGCCATACCAATAGCTCAGGTTTGGCTACTACAGACAGTAGTTGTGGATGCATGCCCATACAAAAAACTTCAGCTACTTGCGAGGACTACTTCACAGATAATAGGTGTGGGGACATACACGCAATTTTCAATCAGATTTAATGTCATGGCTTCATTAGTTTTCGTATTTGTCGCGAATGAAGGGGAATCTGCCATTTTGCCTCAACAGAAGATTTAACTTCAACTCTTTTTCCATAAGGATAATTACCGCCACGCCCGATTAAGCGCCGCATCTGAGAGCAACTACTAGTAAGCACCACCCCTGAATAAGCGCCGAATATGACTAAAATATGAGTACAGCACAACACTGTCTGAAACAGCCTCTGAAACGTATTGTCCTGGATAACGTTTTTCAGTTTGAAGTGGCAAAACTTTTGTTCTCCTCCATTCTGCTCCTCTCTAGAATTTCCGCAATGCGCTGTTCCTTAAGGCCGAAACCTTCGCCGGCACAAGCCAACCTAAGGCCCGTTTCAAATGTCGTGCTAAGCTGACTCCACTAAAGCTTAACTTGGTTTCAGACGTTGAATTTAATTCAACGTCTGGTAAGTACTCTGAGTTCAGGCACGCTTTGTAATGCATGTGCATTGCATATATAGTTTTAATGAGATGAGTTCGGCACGACAGTGGACGACGCTTGAAACGAAGTCGAACTGCTGCCGTTTAGCACGACAGAGCTTGCCGTGCTACACGGTATGGGCACGAATTGGTTTCAAACGTCATGCTACTAACGTGCTAAATGCGATCACTTTAGTTCGGCACGGCAGTAGCAGTGACAATGAAATTTAGTGAACATACAGCAAGCCAGTTCAAGGTGCAAGCCCATTTTCCCACCAAAACGAGATAGTTTCTGACATTTTGGAGATGTTTCTGTTTTATTGTTAACATCAACTCATCCTTTAGAATTACGATTTTTAAATAAGCGCCTCCCTCAAATAAGCGGTGTCCCCGAATGAGTGCCGCACCTGAGTTGCGTAAAATTTAATAAATGCTGAGGCGCGTATCGAGTAAATACGGTACTTTAACAATGTAAAAGGTAGTCGTGCATAAAGGATAAGCAGATGTACGAGTAAAATGCAAAAGGATAGATGTGAAATTTGCCTTTGGAGCGGAAGAAATTGTACCACCAAGTACGTCTAAAGTGGCTCTTTCCGTCCCATGACACTGCGGGATTGCTGATAACTACTAAATCAAATTCTCTCAACCGGGATTGTTTTGGGAGATGGGGTTGCAGTTATGAAGGGAAGGGTGAGATATTTAAGTATCCCATCATCGGTCATTCTTAGCAGTATACAAAAATAAGGAGGAGAAAATTGAGGAGCAAAACTTTAATACGCATTTCTACCTTAAGGAATTGTTTACAATTGAAAATTGTAGGCAATTTTATCGTTATCGACCGCAGTCTTCGTGAAAGCCAAATTTGCCTGAGGGCGGAGGTGCGGAGGTGCGGCCCGGGCGCTCAAACCCTGACCCTGTTTATGAAACAATTCTCTGATTTCCATATCCCGTTGAAGATGGCTCCCTAGAGTAGTTACTTAATACCCTCCCTACCTATAGAGCGCGAGTTATAAAAGGAAACCTAGTTAGAGTTTTCCATGTAGAGATTTACCAGTATAAGAACCGATATAATAAGGCTTTATAAGGCTTAAATAAGGCCGTTACCATGGCAATCTCACATCTAATGACAGGCAGATTTATTCCTATTTTTGGCCAAAATTCCTTAATGTTTATACTTTCCTTCGGTGAAATGTTTTTATTCTTTGCCACATTCGGGAAATGATATTGCCTGACATTTTGAATTGGTAAAAAGTCAAGGTCGTTCAGACGGTTTTGCCAATATTCCGTAATTTGTAATTTCTGTAACTAATTTCTAATTTTTTTTTGTTTTGCTTTTGTTTCAATATATTCGATTTAATTTTAGCTCTGACAGATTGTAACAAAAATAGGGTATTTGATAGGAACTGTATGTGGTTAGAACTGAGCCCGAATTAAGAAAAATACCGAAGGGAGCGCGAGAAAATAAGCAGATAATTTTACAGATTTGGTCAAGCTGACGTCCAAAACTCAGAAAAACGCGCGGTTCAGTGCCCAGCTTGCGCGCGGTCTTAAAACTCTAGGGAGCCTCCTTAAGACAGAACTCATACTTTTTCAGACCCTATCTAAGACATTTAAACAACGTTTTGCGGTTATCACTTATCTTTTTTGTAGTGTAATAAGCTGTAATTATCAAAGACAAGGGAAACCTACTAATAACTGGCGGCTTGTGGTCAGGCTTTTATAAACTAACATCTGAGCTTATCCTGTTTAAGCCATTAGGTCATGTAGCGATACCCTGTTTAAGGGGGGACTAACTTAACTACAGACTTAGCGTTGTTGCCAAGGGATTTTTACAGATTGAATTTGTAAAACACGGTTTTTCGGTGTTTTTGCCACTATATTGGTGAAACGTGCGAAGAGGTGAACATGTAAAATTTTTAAATTGTTATTGCTCATGCGCAACTTGCCCCAGGCCCAACCGCGCTTTAGAGAAAAAAAAATCCCTAAAACTTGGAGAAAATTATGTGAAGTTCCAATTTTTTTTGCCAATCGGATATATTCCAGCCTTCTTTACAAGCCTACGTAAGCAATTGTTCTTAACGTATATAACTGCAATGATAATGACGAAATGGTATGAATTTGCGTGCTTATGACGTCATAAATCTCACAAAAACGCGAATTTCCAAAAATCGATACGTAGAGTTTTGCTCCTTGGCGTTCGTTGACCATTGGCACCATTTTCGATATACAGAAATGTAGGCCACTGGAGTTTTAGGCCTTTTCTCTGTTCTGGTCACGTGACTTACCAAATACGGTTGTAACTCGAAAGTCTTGTAAAACTTTTTGATTGTAAAAACAGCCAGACAGCTTGCCTGTGCAAGTTAGGGTTTCCAAGATATGAGGGTTGGGAACTTTCCATAGCAACAATGTTAGCTAATTTTGTAGTCAAGTTAGTCCCCCCTTAAGACAGAAAGTGATGAATTCGATACTCTTGTTCAAGACAAAACACCCTGAAAACCATACCCTATCGGGCCGCACGTCCCCGTTAAGGCCATATAAGGGAGTATCCCCCGGGCAAATTTGTGACTCACAGCTTGAGTGATAAGCCAAAACGTTTGCTGAGCTTTCTATGAAATTCTACTTTCTTAACATCATATGATATCGGCTGCCTAGTCTCAGTACAGTACGTGTTAAAACAAATGAGGTTTTACGCAATCTTAATTTTTTTTTTCTGAGCTAATCTGGTAGCAAAAAGATTTACTTATACTTCCTGCACAACGATGGGTCAACAAAAGCCCTGGTTTTCACTAGCAACACAAGCGCAAAAGCGGTTATTTCAGCGTTAAGACGGCCATCAAGTAAGGATAAGCGCAAGGACTCTCTTTTCATTGTCACGCTTATCTTTGCGTCGCTAGCGAAAAGCAGGGTTTAATCACTTGGTTAATCGTTTTGTTTATGAGTCAGTTACTATAGCTACAGTGTATGTTATGCCCAGTGCTCAAATTAAGGTCGTGGGACACACCTGACCACGAATAATGCAAAAGTTGAACGAGACTTAACAGAAATTAAAATTCGGCTGGAATACCCTACAGAGGAGATTGCATGAGATAGCATTGCGCTTGCATAAACTCAGTCTTCAAAGCAATCCCACACTCTTAAATAAGGTGTGATACCGCAACACACCTTTTTTATCCTCAAAACAATTTATGATTAATGATCATAGCTGCGATGATCAGTCACATCTTTAATTCTGTATAACTTCACAAAATTTGAGCTGGCAATTTGAGCTGGCAATTTGAGCTGGCAAACTTGGTTCCTTTGAATTCATTGTCACTTTGTACCGTAGTAATACAATCTCTTGCAAAAAGTGAAGAACGCCTGAAATACTCTGGGGTTGTTTAAAATTAAACAAAAACATAATAAGAAGAAATCAAATCAACCAATGCTTTTATAAGGTCACAATCACTTTCAACAAAGGCTTGGTCTTCTCCACAGACAAAAACTTGGTCAACTTCCCTGCTAGTTCCTATGCAGACAAAGAAAAATTCCACACGCTTGTCCTTAAACAGCTTGTCTGGTGGTGTTGTCGGCTGAAAAGAAGAGAGAAGAGACACATTAGTTATCAAAATAAAAATACCAAGACATTGTTCCAATCATTGGCCTCATACATGTAATAAATTTCACCATGGTTGGATAACAGTGTCTTGAGAAGACAACCACAAGTGGTGACATGCATGTACAGTACTGGCCACAGGAATAGCAGCACCTACACGCGCGTAAAATGCGTGCAATATGGCGGATTTACGCGCAAAATACGCGCGCGTATTTTGCGCGTAAATCCGCCGTATAAAATTTTACACGAACTATTACACGCGCCTTAAATTACACGTAGTCTGCGTGTAATTTTAGATGAGTAAAAGATGCTTTGTCCATTACACGCGGCTTGCGTGTATTTTCCACTTAGCAATGTACATGAATCTGACAATGAAAGTTAGAATCTCAGAGTCCGTATTTCAATGTTTGAGAAATTCAGCCTTTAGAATAAGGTTTTATCTTCAGATTGCTGCCGGTTCATTTTTTGACGTTTGCGCGGGCACTTATTTCTTATCTCTTTCGTCTTAACGAAGTCTTCAGTCAGGCGGTCGATCGAAAAAGGGAAGCGTGCTGCTGCCAAGTTCTTTTTGTAACGACAAAAACTGAGAGCATTCAATGAGGCCTTCTAAGGAGTAGAAGCGACTCCGAAAACAGGCGTCAATCTTCTCCCAAAATACCGAAAACCGACAGGAATTTTCAGAAAAAGCACAGTAGTTTACGACAGTTACAATTGACGGAGTCGTAGACGAGCGGCAAAGCGACACCAGACTACCCCATTGTCTTCAATTCACTGTGCAGCCGACAGTGAAAAGCGACTTTTGTTGTTTCCCCAGTTTGGCAGTTGTCTGAATCCCATACTCAGCTAATTAAAAAAAAATACATGTAAATCCTTTCAGTTTGGTGGAAAATTAAAATTATCTCGCTCTTTGACATTTTCAGACTTAAAACTTAATGCGAATTTTTTACTGAAATTTGATCCAGTGGGAATGAAGGGCATACTCGTGAGAAGCGTTGCGTGACGACCCAAAAAAGACTAATGTTCAAATAAAAGATGTGTGGGATACCTGATAGCGCTGTAGTGCCTATCGACTCTGTTAACAATCTATTTAACGAAGCTGTCTGACTGAGAGCGGCGACATTTGACTGTTAACGCTAGATCTGGAGTGAGATAAACTACGTTTTTACGATACTTTTCGCTCCTTCTGATGGAAGCTTTTGCAAAATATAAACTTAATTATTTTCGTTGAAAGTCAAATACAATTTTTGTCGAGTACTTCAACGGATGCCTTGATTTATGGAACGGAAAGCGATGGAACATATTATTTTATCGATGGAAGATTTATGTCACGTGCTAGGCAACGAGTGATCATATTTCATTCGGCGGATGGTAAATTTTTTTAAAACAGACGTCTTTCTCTGGATATACAGAAAAATCCAGCGTATCGTGGCGTCTTTCTGAGGTAAAATTAGATGCTGCGTGGAATGAAGTATTCAAAAATAAAAGACCGGCGAATGTTTCAAACCGCAACACAGTTCATTGATGATGCGAGGATATTTTGTTTTTTTATAGGTCGGCGGACTAGGTTTGTTTGCACCAAAAGTTTAATCCTTTATATCAAGAAGGTAATAAGCCGTTGGCACAAAAAATCTCGGTCTTATTTTCAGATCAAGTGGGCGGTTGAAAAAGGCGAACAAAAAATCAAGTATAAAGCATGATCCTAAAATAGATCGACGGCGCGCTCATTTACCGCCGCGTGAGCGGTGAAAGGAAAATGAAATGGGAAATCAGCGTGGTATATCATTACCTTTATTTGCAATTAAAAATATGTTCGCTGTAGCAGCAGTGATTTATCAGCCCACTCGCATGTTAGGAATGAATTTCCACCCGTAGAAACGACACACGAAATGAAAGCGAAATGTAAACAAACGCAAACAAAACGGCTTATGTGCGGTGTAAAACGCACCAGTGACGTCATGGATAGTCCCTCAAATAACAGCTAGTCTTATAAGTGTATCATAGGTTCACTCCTATTAAATTCGGGATTTGTGGGTCTCAGGGTCGGTGGGTCTCAGGGTCTGTGGGTCTCAGGGTTTGTGGGTCTCAGGGTCTGTGGGTCTCGGGGTCTCAGGGTTTGTGGGTCTCAGGATCTGTGGGTCTCGGGGTCTCAGGGTTTGTGGGTCTCAGGGTTTGTGGGTCTCAGGGTCTGTGGGTCTCAGGGTTTGTGGGTCTCAGGGTCTGTGGGTCTCGGGGTCTCAGGGTTTGTGGGTCTCAGGGTCTGTGGGTCTCGGGGTCTCAGGGTTTGTGGGTCTCAGGGTCTGTGGGTCTCG
Source organism: Pachyseris speciosa (assembly GCA_016490735.1). Taxonomy (NCBI): domain Eukaryota; kingdom Metazoa; phylum Cnidaria; class Anthozoa; order Scleractinia; family Pachyseridae; genus Pachyseris; species Pachyseris speciosa. The sequence goes on from JAEMWC010000394.1 coordinate 344,717, forward strand.
GGGTCTGTGGGTCTCAGGGTCTGTGGGTCTCAGGGTTTGTGGGTCTCGGGGTCTCAGGGTCTGTGGGTCTCAGGGTCTGTGGGTGTCGGGGTCTGTGGGTCTCGGGGTCTCAGGGTTTGTGGGTCTCAGGGTCTGTGGGTCTCGGGGTCTCAGGGTCTCAGGGTCTGTGGGTCTCAGGGTTTGTGGGTCTCAGGGTTTGTGGGTCTCGGGGTCTCAGGGACTGTGGGTCTCAGGGTCTGTGGGTGTCGGGGTCTGTGGGTCTCCGGGTCTCTGGGTCCGTGGTTCTCTGGGCCTTCGGGTATCTTAATTTTAAGTTTCTTTTTGGGTTTTTGGGTTTCTGTCTCTGGCTACAATAACATTATCTGGACTTCCAAAGTGTTCATTTATTTATTTTCAACTTTCCAAAGTGTTCATTTATTTATTAATCACAAAAGAACATGAAATGCAATGCTAAAAACACGACACCTTGAAACGCCTTGAAGATGAAAACGAAACGCAAATGTTAAGAAAAAAGGAAACTCTAAAACACAACCAATACATTCAACTTGAACGATGTTTAGCAAGGCATGTACAAAACGTCGTACTTTAAAGAACACAGCTTTAAAACAATTGTCAATTAACTCAAGGGTTTACGGTGCTGAAATAATATTTGCTACTCCCTGGTGTTTTTTCTGGTAGCATCAAAATTCAACTGTATTTGTTTGGTAAACATGACCCTAAAAACTTTGTCTTCTTTCTGTATTCGAGAAAGCATTTTTTCAATATCTTTGGAATTTCGATCTCTTGGGATGTCTTCAAGGTGTGAAGAACTGGCACCCGAAATTCTACTGTTACAATACTTTTTGACAGCGCTATTATACATTTTCTCAAGAAGGAGTATGTCTACGGCATCCATGGCAGTTACTTGAAACATGCATTCCTTCAAAAGAAGCTCTTCTAACGTTGATCATGGTGGTGCAATGGCATCTATACCTCTGCTTTCCATAAAGTGACTTTCTGACCCTGCCAAGACATCGTCTCCAGCAGGCCTTCTACGTTTCCTGGAAACGGGATCAGAGACCACTGAATACGCAACCGTTCGCTTGCCATTGGGGTTGCCACAGTTAAAACAAGCACACGTACTTTTACAACCCTTGACACTCTGGAAACACTTACATCTGTCCTTATAAATGTGACAAAATTGTCTTCCTTCTTTATTCTTTGCACTTCCCCTACCACACCTACAACCTTCTGCCGTGATTTGCTTGAGTACTCCTTCAGGCTGCAAACGATCTTTGACTTGGTTTGAATCAGTGTGCAGCACCGTAGACGCTACCAAAAGCGCCGCAGAGGTTTCGTGCTGTGTCTCTATCGTGGCATCATAATGCCCAGAGCCGAGCCTTTGGTACGCAATATATAATGGGACATTAGTCAAAGGGGTTTCCCTGGCAATAACAGGAATGACTGGAAAATTCTCAATTGAGGATATTATGACCAAAGGGACGTGATGGATGTTTGCTAAAGCAAGGGGAGTAGCATTTTTCCAAGTTCGCAATCAAAAAATCCCCTCTTAGCAAAGTTGTTAGCCATGTTCTCGAATTGGTGACGATGCAAACAATCTAAATAAGACACGTACTCGCTTCTGCGGACTCCAAAAAATTATTTGACGGTAAGTTCCCTTAGTTTCTGTGTAATGATATGAAGATCTGGCTGGTCAGCTTCAATTCCTAAGGCGCGCAGCTGCTGGCAAAGTGGCGAGTCCTTTTCTTCACTGGTGTATCGCCTTTGTAGCTGAAAGGCGACCGCGGAGAATAAGCAGTCCCCGTCTTTTAGCATCGCAACACGTTGAAAACCATATCCGCTGAGAAGCGCATCAACTCGACGCGAACTTGTTTCATCATCGCTTTCTGTACAACGTGAATTAGATTGCAACAGAAGGACGCTTTCTACGAAGTTCAACGAACTAGCAGTGGAGTGGACATCAGATTTCGCCTTAGTAGCAAGCTGTTTGGCTACAGAATACTTTAAATTTGTCCTTTTTACAGTTTCGATCAACTCTTCGTCTTGTATGCCAGTTTCATCTTCGTCAGATGAGCTGTACGGGTCCTTATCATTTGGCCAGATAACACATGTTTCAAACTCATCCTCACTGTCAGGGTTGCATTTTTTCACGTCCGGCTCCACCCCGAATACATCCGTGCACAAAGGCTTTCCGGATTTAAGAAAGGCCTGATGATATTCCTGTACATTTCTTATCACGGACGATTTTGCAAAGTACGCTTCTTTTTTTTCATTCCATGTATAGAAAAACACTCCAAGCAGTGCTACTGCTAATCGGATACCTAGTCTTTGCCTTGAAATGTTTTTCTTGAGAGTTTTATGAATGGCTTCATTTCTGTGCGATCCACAGGAAACGGGAATGTTGGACAAATAACCATTATTTATCTGTTTTTTTCAGGTTTTCCATTTCCCTCTTAGCTGCTTCAGTCAAAACCGTTTCACCGTCGCTCTCAACGCGGTTCCACTTTGTAAGGAAATGCTCAAAATTTTCCAGTAATATTTCTTTCGAAGGAGTGCTCTTCGCTCTTATTGTTCCTAGGTCTGAAGGATCGCGAAAAACAAGTTTAAGATCTTCTTTAAGGCGTCGGCGAAGTTCCTTTATCACATACCCCTTCGATCCTCGTTTAGGAATTTTCGAAACTACTCTTTGAACAGCGTGAAAAAGGTCGAGCTTCACGCTTACATCCTCCCCAAATATATTTTGAAGTAAATTTCTCCACTGGCAGCAGTTATCAATATATATTGATGTTGTGCTGATTCCGTTGTTGTCTAATCGCCTCTTGAGATTCTGGATCATGTTCTTTACTTTTTCAAAGGAAGTACTTCTGGTCAATTTCCAGGCTAGAACTTGCCCTTTTTCATTCAAGACAGTAAAAAGCGAATCAAACTGTTTGACCCACACTCCTTGACACCAAGCGCCAATGTTGCAGATACTTTAAAAGTGTGATCTGCTGACAACCAAACGCAAGGACGTCCAGACATACGCTGGGAATACATGTGTTCGAGCTCAAAATAACAGCGAAGAAAACAGTTTGTGATCACTCTCCTTCCTGGATGCTGAATCTGGCGTTGATTTGTTTTGGTTTGTGTTCATGAAGGTATCTTGCGGAGTATAGATAAGAGATAAACTTTCCGATTGATCAAAAGCAAGTGCGTCATAAGACATCTGTCCAAGAAGGCGTTCGATATCGGTAAATCTAAGTCCCGCATGAATATGTGACATCGCATAACGAAATAAGTCACGCGTCAAGCCATGTTGGTGAAAAAGAATAAAAATAACCTCTATTTTATTTGCAACAAGTTCCAAAATTCCCGCGTCGTGTGCTAACACCTGATGGTCATTTGAGCAGCGGTAGACTCGGCTCACTAAAATTACTTTCCTTTGAATGCAAAACAGCATTCTCGGCTGGTCATAATGTCTGCCCATCCTTCCACCGGACTGCCCGTAACAATGTTCGAGGCTCTTCACAACTAGGACACTCCAAGTCAATTTGAAGTTGAGTAAGAGGATCCCAAATAACGATATCAGGAATTTTTTGGTGATCACGCTGAAGTGAACCGAAGAAGACACCATGAACTCTGTAAGGAAAGTTTTCTGGATTCTTCATCCATGCCTCAAGTGCGCGCCTGATGACGGTCTTCCATTCTTCAGACAGTTTAACTGAGCTTGCATTTGGTAAAAGAAGCAACAAGATAAAGATAGTTATTTTTGGCCTTAAAAGAAATGCTGGCAACATGTTTTCAGAAACGAGTACTTGCTTTAACCTCTATACAGGCGGCGCATGCGTGTACAAGTCTCAATTTTTTATATCATGGAGCACCTGCCGTCGCGCCAATGATTGCGTGATCCTTTTTAATGTATTTCATGATGTCTGCGTTTGCCAGAAAAAGAATATTCCCTGAAAATTGGGCTGACTGCGGAGAAAATTGAGCCACCATCACGTACGGCAGCTGCAATCCCCACCCCCACCCCCCTCCACTCAAATCTTGGGCAACTCGGAATTTATTTCTCCATTTTTATAAAAATACAAAACACTAGAAATTTAAAAATGCGAAACACTAGAAATTTATAATAACTTAAAGACGATAAACTACAAATGTTTAAGGAAGTAATGACAAGAAAGCCTATATAGAAGCCGGGGGCTTATGAACTATAGGCTTCCTGACAATATAGGGTACATATTACGGGGACAGCATGAAATATGAAATCTATTATTTTAAAAAGAAAAGAAAAGAAAAGAAAAGAAAAGAAGAAGTACGTAGCTCAACAATGAGTATATTTGCCTAAGAAAGAATGATTTTTTAAGTCTTTTCCCAAACAAACGGAAGCTCTCACGGTTTGAATTTCATGACTTAATTTTTGTGCAGCAAGAGAAATTTGGGGCAAAGCCAGTTTTCAAAGAAGTGTCCATCTTGTTGTTGTTTTTTGGAAGAGACAGATGTTTTCTATTTTCACCTGAAGTCTGCGTGGTAAAGCCAGTTAAATTCACACGAGACAGTGGTTGCCTAGCACGTGATGAGGTTCTGCTTATCGGTGAGTCACGTCCCAGGCAACCACTGTCTCGTGTGAATTTAACTGGATCTACGTGCGTAAAGCCAGTGAAATTCCGCCCGCAGTTTCGAAAAAATTTACGTGACAGTGGAAATTAATTAAAAACAAATCTAATCAATACACATCTTACATACGTTTTTTTGTTTGTCTCGCCTTGATATATTCTGCCGTCAAAATGGCAGAGACAGCTATTTCTTTTAACTTGTGGCATGACCTTATAAAATAGATTCAGATGTAAGAATATTTTCACTTCATATGTAGGCCTATGTCAGTACATCGTACGACCCTCGTTTCTTTTCGACTGTTACGTGAAAATTTGGGCCACTAGCGAGAATTTTTTTGGCAAATGGTCAACCGCTCATGAAAGTACCTTTTTTGGATATGTCTTCTACTTAATTTATAATTTTTTTTTTTTCACAAAAAGTGTGGGGTTCTGCCCGGCCCCTCCCCCTCCTGCGCGGTCTCTGTGATTGACAGTTTTGTTTGCGTTGTGAAACTTTGAACATCATTCTCATTGTCATCAGGCCCGGAATAAGGTGGATTTCGATATGGCGTCAAGCACAACTGTTTCAGTTGAATCAATTGTGCAAGACGCCAAAAATTGTATCATTCCATGGAATGAAGTGGCTTCAGACGAAATCGACCAATGGCTTACATTATTTGCAAAGGCAAAAGGAACCTGTAAGGAATTTATTCTTGGAAGTTGCTTCCCAACAGTGAGCGCATTAATGGGAAACACTGTGGTTGAAATATTTGAAGATTACGAAGGGCGAGTGAATATCTGTATGCTTACTCTTGGTGGACCGTCGACGGGAAAAACCCAGAGCTACAAAAACTGTGTGACCAAGCCGATTTTACACAGTTTAGAAGGAAAAGTAGGAGGAGAGCTTCTACTGGAAGATGCAACTTCCAAAGGCCTGTTCAAGTTCTTCTCCCGGAGCGAGAACCGCGTTGCCCTGTGTGCGATAGACGAATGCCTCGAATGGTTTAAAGAGGTTGTGGGCTTAAAAAAAGGGTGCCTCAGCGCCCTCCATGAAACGACTTTTGCAGTGCTATGATGGTTGCCACTGGTACGAAACGAAGGGAAACAGTAATAAACGGGTAGGCGTGCCGTCGGCAGCGCTGGCCTTGTCGTGCTTCACACAACCGGAGTCCTTTTTGAGATCCGTTATGCCGCGACTGGTTGGTAAAAACAACGGACTGCTAGACCGTTTTCTGATTTCCCTTCCGGCTACTGCACCTGTCGCCCTAAGTACAAGAACGGAGAATAGCAGAACCTTGAAAAATTCCAACTTGTCCTCCTTTGACAGAATCTATGATAAGATTTATGGGAAACACAATACAGGAGATCAAGTCAAGTACTCCCTCTCAGACGAAGCTCTCGATGTGTACGTACGACATATGGGTGAGAGCAATAATAGCCAGGGAGGTGCCGCAACCGCGAACTCCAAAGATGACAAGAACATTGTAAGGCTAGCTGCAGTCATGCATGTGTTATTTACAGTCATGGAGCATGCCCTTAATCAGAGGACTGACGACATCCCCAGGAAGATTCGCGCACGCGCGATAAATGCAGCCATCGCCCTTTCAACTTATTTCGAGAAACAACGGGCCATCCTTGTGCAGGTGAGATTTAGTTTAATAAATACAGCAATTAATCTTATACAGGTATGATTTTTAAAAGTGATCTAATTAGTGCCATGCAATTTCAGAAACAACAGATCATCTATCCTTTTTATTGTTTTACTTTGCTAACGTTGTTTTCATTATATTTTTAAGGTTTTCTTTATTATATTTCGGCATTGCTGTGTAACTCTTGTAATTTTAGACGAGGCCCAAAAGTGAAACATTCGTTAAATACATTGTGACACTTATTTATTACAAGCGCTTGCTGTTGGCAATGGTATCCTGCCTTTGACTTACATAATTTGTAAATATATGTAAATATTCATTAATAGTAGTGTTGTTCTTTTTGTACAATAGTCTGCTTCGCTAGGCGAAGTGAAAGCCAAACACAGTGTAAGCAAAGAGTAAATTAAAGAAGCCATCTTGAAGCATCCTGGTCCTTTTGTTACACCGAAAAGGATCTATCGTCAGTTTAGCTCAAGGACAAGGCCGGAGGGAGAAGAAGTACGTAAGCAAATGACACGCCTGCAAGAAGTCAATCTAGGCACGCTACTCCATGTGGACAGATCATACTATTTTTACAAAGCTCTTCCATCAGAGGAAATTGGAGATACCTTGGCAACGTTCAATGTGTCAGTTGCTGAGTACACGGAGAATTTCAATAAAATCGACAGTGGGTTGACTGATCTCCAAAGAGATTCTGCTACACGTAGTCACCCAAATGGGGAGCGATATGACGAATATATTGTTTCTGCCTCTCAAAACTCGCAGACTCGTGAGTAACGTCTGCCTTCTAGAGAACATGTGACAAAGTCAAGGCTAAAAAGAAAAGCTGCTGGAAAAAAACACCAGGGAGTAGCAAATATTATTTCAGCACCGTAAACCCTTGAGTTAATTGACAATTGTTTTAAAGCTGTGTTCCTTTAAAGTACGACGTTTTGTATATGCCTTGCTAAACATCGTTCAAGTTGAATGTATTGGTTCTGTTTTAGAGTTTCCTTTTTTCCCAACATTTGCGTTTCGTTTTCATCTTCAAGGCGTTTCAAGGTGTCGTGTTTTTAGCATTGCATTTTGTGATTAATAAATAAATGAACACTTTGGAAAGTTGAAATTAGATAAATGAACACTTTAGAAGTCCAGATAATGTTATTGTAGCCAGAAACAGAAACCCAAAAACCCAAAAAGAAACCTAAAATTAAGATACCCGAAGGCCCAGAGAACCACGGGCCCAGAGACCCGGAGACCCAGAGAACCAGAGACCTGAAGGCTGAGAGACCCACAGTCCCAGAGACCCACAGACCCTGAGACCCACAGACCCTGAGACCCACAGACCCTGAGACCCACAGACCCAAAGACCCACAAACCCTGTGACCCCGAGACCCACAGACCCCGAGACCCACAAACCCCGAATTTATAAATAGGAGTGAACCTATGATACACTTACAAGACTAGCTGTTACTTGAGAGACTATCCATAACGTCACTGGTGCGTTTTACACCGCACATAAGCCAAACAAACGGTGAGCCAGCCAACTCGTGATATTCGGACGACAGATGTGTCAGAAAAAGCAGTCCGCATTCAAACCACGTATTTGAAATAGTCAACCAAAGTGGACACTTTTCGCGAAAATGTTGAAATGTAATGTTGAAATTGTATAAATTCTTCAGAAACCAGTAGTGCTTCAAGACATGCAACATTTTCCTTCGAGAAAAGGCCGCTAATTACCCCCAGTAATTTGATGTACAACACTAAATACTCTGCCCTCTTTTACCAGAAAATCTGCGTGTAAAATTTTACACGCACTGTGAAGAATTTGCGTGTAATTATTTTCTCGCACTTTCGTGTATTTCCTTTACTCGCGCGTAACGCGGGCGTAATTTGCGTGTAAATTGCGCGCAATATGGCGGATTTACACGCATGATACGCGCGTGTAATGCTGCTATTCCTACGGCCAGTACTGTATGGAAACAATACAATAAGCCATTATGAATAATTTTGAGCTTGTTCTGCCATACAATTATGGTTAAATAAAAATGATAATAAACAATAATAGTAATAATAATAATAATAATAATAATAATAATATTAAGGAGAACAAAATTAATGTGTAATTGTGGACATCATCATTCCTGGGGAAACAGTAAGGTACATGAAAAGGAATTTGAAAAGTTGAAAAATATCAGGATTTGAAGGGAGAAAGTAGAAGAATATGGGGTATGAAAAACATGGATGTGGCACTGATTGCTGTAGGGGCCCTTGGAAGTGTTAAATGAAACTTAAACAATGGATTTAAAAACTGGCAATTAGGGTTAGAATTGGACTGTTAAGGTCGGCACACACAGGAGGACTAGTCCCTGCAACTAGTCCCCTGAAGAGTTTTACACGAAGGGACTGGTCGCAGGGACTAGTCCCACGAACAGTTCACACCCTTGGACCAGCATAATTTGAGGGGACAAGTCCCTGCGACTTGTCCCACGAATTCAAACCATGTTTGAATTTTCTAATGAAAATGGGTAGTTCACACGAAGGGACTTGGCCTAGTCGCAGGGACTAGTCCCTCCGTGTGTGCTGACCTTTACAGAAAACTACGCTATTAGGAATGGCCAGGATAATAAGCTTTCAAAATACAAAGACCTGGAAATCGAAGTATCTAGAAGTATCTAGAACTATACCAGTGGTAACTGGAGCACTTGGGGTGTTCAAAAAGGGGGGTGAGCGAGTACCTAAAGATACTTCAGAAAATAGCATTGTTGGAAACTGCACATATTTTGCAGAAAATGGAAAATGCTTTAATTCCATTACATGACTGGTTATACATGTATTCCCTTGCTGTATGTATAATATTATACCTGGATGTAACCTGCAATGTATACAAATGAAATAACAAAACCTTATGCCAAAATAATAATAATAATATATACTCACATCTTGAACTTTAAACACATCTTGGCTGCTACTTTTTCTTTTGGTCCGCTGCTGAATGAATTTTATTGCATCAACCACTTCTGTGTTTGTCAATTTCTTGCCGCCTAGATTCAGAATGACTCTGAGACCACTGACTAAACAGTCTTCAGCTCCTATCACACAGTTATCTCCAAGTATGTGCCACAGCTCAGACTGAACCTGAGGAAATGAGAAATACACTAGTTGACAAAAAATTTAAACTTGCAAAAATTCAATACAATACAAGGCTCCACATGAGCTGGGATCCTTGTCAAACTCTCTACATACAACTGTACATCATACCGATATGTGTTTATGACACCAGGAGTTTCAATAGAAGCTTCCCAAATCATTCTCTGACTTCCAATATTTAACAACTATACACCGAAGTGAAGGTGGCTAGTGGTGGATACTTACCAAGCCACAAAGCAGCGAGCCACCGCTAGCCACCGACACTGAGGCGAATAGTTGTTTTAGTATAATTATACTAAAACAGTGAGTTAATATACGCCACAGAAAATTGATTCTAATTCATATATTCCAGCAACGATCGCAATATTTTCCCGCGCGCAAAGGACTGAAACAGTATTTGAAACCATTGTCCATTCTGTAAAAGATATCATTCAACTTTGGTTTTCAAGTGAACAAGTGAGGTTATGCAAGATTAATTTGCATTTGTAAACAAAACCTTTCTCACTGGTTTTTTATCGATAAACTTCGGGTTTAAGACATAAACCATATCTTTAAACAAGGCCAAACCAAATTTAGTTGCTTTCATTGTATGTGTTTTCAGGGACTGCTTGGTCGTTAATTTGGATGATTTCTTTGCTTGTCACGGATGCAAACCGGGACGCCATTTTTTCAAAAATCACACAAGGGAGCATGAAACTCACACCTTCAACGCTATCCACTGTTTTAGTATATACTAATGATTAATATCAATAATAGACCCTTTTCCAGATACGACAGCCATCTTGAATTCTCTTATGTGGACAAAAATATTATGGGATACCCAAGGGACAAAATTAATGCAAACATGTTGTTGGAAAACATTGGTATTGGTTCTGAAATTTTCAAACCAATTTGACTTTTTCCACAACCATTCTTTCACATTATAAGTAATCTGAGATGAAGGAAAATAGAAATCATCCTGCTTTCCAAATCAGACGGCAAGTACTTAAACCAGAACGGTGGAATGCTGGAATACTTAAACCCGGAACGGTGTGTAATTGCATGGAATGAAGAATTATTGAAAGTGTGCTTCAATATGGTTCAATTTAGCGACCTTTATACCCTCCTGAGCAATTAAATTTTTAAAACAACTGCCGCAAAAACATTTCAACAAAACAGGAGTTAATCATGTACTCTAAATACTAATCAATTTATTGTTTAAATGTAAAAAAATTAAATATGCAAAAGCATCACTGTAACAATATAACAGCCACGAGAAACATACTTTGCATTTTCATTTTAGTGTGTCCTTTAATAATATGCGAGGTATGTCAATGCTTTTGTTCTTCACTGCCGTTCTGTAGCAGAACGATTCAAGGGATGACATCGTGTTTTCTCATTCGCAGAATTCGATGCAGTTTTTCTTTGGTTTCCGTTTCAATGGTCCATCAACTGTTTCTGAATACCCTCAGTCACAGTACTAAGACGGAATGTTATGTTAGATACATGTTGCAGGTTATTGAAAGGCGCAGTAACAACTTAAGCTTGCAACAGCCTTTTGAGTGACAGACGGCAACTAGAAGTGAGGTACTTTCCCCTTTTAGGTGTCTTTACTTTATCTGATACAATTTGTTTTAAAATTTGGGGGAAACCACTGCCCTGGTATGTAAAAAGTGCACTTCTGGTTGCCGTTGGTCGCTTCCTTCTGACTGCGTAAACACAACAGCCAACGACAAAACCGGCACCTTCATACCAGGCCAGGTACAGTGAGCCAGTATTTGTGTATATAACAGCAAATTATTTCTATTATTCAGCTGATTTATTTCTTCTCCAAACTTCAGCATCAATAGCAATGATTTCAGTTTCGATAAAAAGGCAGACATTTTTTAGATGTTGTAATGTCCCTTGCGTTAGGCCGAGATGAAATAATAATAATAATAATAAAACAAAATAATGAAAAACAATAAATGACAATCACCTTTAATTTTCATGCAATTACACACCGTTCCGGGATTAAGTATTACGGCGTTCCGGCATTCCGGCGTTCCACAGTTCCAACTTTAAGTAACTTCGGAACGGCACATACAGGAGGACTAGTCCCTGCGACTAGTCCCTGCAACCAGTCCCCTGAAGAGTTTACGCGAAGGGACTGGTCGCAGGACTAGTCCCACGAACAGTTCACACCCTTGGACCAGCATAATTTGAGGGAAAAGTCCCTGCGACTTGTCCCACGAATTCAAACCATGTTTGAATTTTCTAATGAAAATGGGTAGTTCACACGAAGGGACTTGGTCCCCGGGACTAGTCGCGGGGACTAGTCGCAGGGACTAGTCCCTTCGTGTGTGCCGACCTTTACAGAAAACTACGCTATTAGGAATGGCCAGGATAATAATAAGCTTTCAAAATACAAAGACCTGGAAATCGAAGTATCTAGAAGGGAGATGAAAACTAGAACTACATGTATACCAGTGGTAACTGGAGCACTTGGGGTGTTCAAAAAGGGGGGTGAGCGAGTACCTAAAGATACTTCAGAAAATAGCATTGTTGGGAACTGCACATAATAATTTTGCAGAAAATGGAAAATGCTTTAATTCCATTACATGACTGGTTATATTCCCTTGGTGTATGTATAATATTATACCTGGATGTAACCTGCAATGTATACAAATGAAATAACAAAACCTTATGCCAAAATAATAATAATATATACTCACATCTTGAACTTTAAACACATCTTGGCTGCTACTTTTTGTTTTGGTCCGCTGCTGAATGAATTTTACTGCATCAACCACTTCTGTGTTTGTCAATTTCTTGCCGCCTAGATTCAGAATGACTCTGAGACCACTGACTAAACAGTCTTCAGCTCCTATCACACAGTTATCTCCAAGTATGTGCCACAGCTCAGACTGAACCTGAGGAAATGATAAATACACTAGTTGACAAAAAATTTAAACTTGCAAAAATTCAATACAATACAAGGCTCCACATGAGCTGGGATCCTTGTCAAACTCTCTACATACAACTGTACATCATACCGATATGTGTTTATGACACCAGGAGTTTCAATAGAAGCTTCCCAAATCATTCTCTGACTTCCAATATTTAACAACTATACACCGAAGTGAAGGTGGCTAGTGGTGGATACTTACCAAGCCACAAAGCAGCGAGCCACAGCTAGCCACTGACACTGAGGTGAATAGTTGTTTTAGTATAATTATACTAAAACAGTGAGTTAATATACGCCACAGAAAATTGATTCTAATTCATATATTCCATCAACGATCGCAATATGTTCCCGCGCGCAAAGGACTGAAACAGTATTTGAAACCATTGTCCATTCTGTAAAAGATATCATTCAACTTTGGTTTTCAAGTGAACAAGTGAGGTTATGCAAGATTAATTTGCATTTGTAAACAAAACCTTTCTCACTGGTTTTTTATCGATAAACTTCGGGCTTAAGACATAAACCATATCTTTAAACAAGGCCAAACCAAATTTAGTCGCTTTCATTGTATGTGTTTTCAGGTACTGCTTCGTTGTTAATTTGGATGATTACTTTGCTTGTCACGGATGCAAACCGGACGCCATTTTTTCAAAAATCACACAAGGGAGCATGAAACTCACACCTTCAACGCTATCCACTGTTTTAGTATATACTAATGATTAATATCAATAATAGACCCTTTTCCAGATACGACAGCCATCTTGAATTCTCTTATGTGGACAAAAATATTATGGGATACCCAAGGGACAAAATTAATGCAAACATGTTGTGGGAAAACATTGGTATTAGTTCTGAAATTTTCAAACCAATTTGACTTTTTCCACAACCATTCTTTCACATTATAAGTACAATGTAATCTGAGATGAGGGAAAATAGAAATAAACCTGCTTTCCAAATCAGGCGGCAAGTACTTAAACCCAGAACGGTGGAATGCTGGAATACTTAAACCCGGAACGGTGTGTAATTGCATGGAATGAAGAATTATTGAAAGTGTGCTTCAATATGGTTCAATTTAGTGACCTTTATACCCTCCTGAGCAATTAAATTTTTAAAACAACTGCCGCAAAAACATTTCAACAAAACAGGAGTTAATCATGTACTCTAAATACTAATCAATTTATTGTTTAAATGTAAAAAAAATGAAATATGCAAAAGCATCACTGTAACAATATAACAGCCACGAGAAACATACTTTGCGTTTTCATTTTAGTGTGTCCTTTAATAATATGCAGGGTATGTCAATGCTTTTGTTCTTCACTGCCGTTCTGTAGCGGAACGATTCAAGGGATGACATCGTGTTTTCTCATTCGCAGAATTCGATGCAGTTTTTCTTTGGTTTCCGTTTCAATGGTCCATCAACTGTTTCTGAATACCCTCAGTCACAGTACTAAGACGGAATGTTATGTTAGATACATGCTGCAGGTTATTGAAAGGCGCAGTAACAACTTAAGCTTGCAACAGCCTTTTTGAGTGACAGACGGCAACTAGAAGTGAGGTACTTTCCCTTTTAGGTGTCTTTACTTTATCTGATACAATTTGTTTTAAAATTTGGGGGAAACCACTGCCCTGGTATGTAAAAAGTGCACTTCTGGTTGCCGTTGGTCGCTTCCTTCTGACTGCGTAAACACAACAGCCAACGACAAAACCGGCACCTTCATACCAGGCCAGGTACAGTGAGCCAGTATTTGTGTATATAACAGCAAATTATTTCTATTATTCAGCTGATTTATTTCTTCTCCAAACTTCAGCATCAATAGCAATGATTTCAGTTTCGATAAAAAGGCAGACATTTTTTAGATGTTGTAATGTCCCTTGCGTTAGGCCGAGATGAAATAATAATAATAATAAAACAAAATAATGAAAACAATAAATGACAATCACCTTTAATTTTCATGCACTTACACACCGTTCCGGGATTAAGTATTACGGCGTTCCGGCATTCCGGCGTTCCACAGTTCCAGCTTTAAGTAACTTCAGAACGGCACACACAGGAGGACTAGTCCCTGCGACTAGTCCCTGCAACCAGTCCCCTGAAGAGTTTACGCGAAGGGACTGGTCACAGGGACTAGTCCCACAAACAGTTCACACCCTTGGACCAGCATAATTTGAGGGGAAAAGTCCCTGTGACTTGTCCCACAAATTCAAACCATGTTTGAATTTTCTAATGAAAATGGGTAGTTCACACGAAGGGACTTGGTCCCCGGGACTAGTCACGGGGACTAGTCGCAGGGACTAGTCCCTTCGTGTGTGCCGACCTTTACAGAAAACTACGCTATTAGGAATGGCCAGGATAATAATAAGCTTTCAAAATACAAAGACCTGGAAATCGAAGTATCTAGAAGGGAGATGAAAACTAGAACTATACCAGTGGTAACTGGAGCACTTGGGGTGTTCAAAAAGGGGGTGAGCGAGTACCTTAGGATACTTCAGAAAATAGCATTGTTGGGAACTGCACATAATTATTTTGCAGAAAATGGAAAATGCTTTAATTCCATTACAATTGACTGGTTATATTCCTTTGGTGTATGTATAATATTATACCTGGATGTAACCTGCAATGTATACAAATGAAATAACAAAACCTTATGCCAAAATAATAATAATATATACTCACATCTTGAACTTTAAACACATCTTGGCTGCTACTTTTTCTTTTGGTCCGCTGCTGAATGAATTTTATTGCATCAACCACTTCTGTGTTTGTCAATTTCTTGCCGCCTAGATTCAGAATGACTCTGAGACCACTGACTAAACAGTCTTCAGCTCCTATCACACAGTTATCTCCAAGTATGTGCCACAGCTCAGACTGAACCTGAGGAAATGAGAAATACACTAGTTGACAAAAAATTTAAACTTGCAAAAATTCAATACAATACAAGGCTCCACATGAGCTGGGATCCTTGTCAAACTCTCTACATACAACTGTACATCATACCGATATGTGTTTATGACACCAGGAGTTTCAATAGAAGCTTCCCAAATTATTCTCTGACTTTCAATATTTAACAACTATACACCGAAGTGAAGGTGGCTAGTGGTGGATACTTACCAAGCCACAAAGCAGCGAGCCACCGCTAGCCACCGACACTGAGGCGAATAGTTGTTTTAGTATAATTATACTAAAACAGTGAGTTAATATACGCCACAGAAAATTGATTCTAATTCATATATTCCAGCAACGATCGCAATATTTTCCCGCGTACAAAGGACTGAAACAGTATTTGAAACCATTGTCCATTCTGTAAAAGATATCATTCAACTTTGGTTTTCAAGTGAACAAGTGAGGTTATGCAAGATTAATTTGCATTTGTAAACAAAACCTTTCTCACTGGTTTTTTATCGATAAACTTCGGTTTAAGACATAAACCATATCTTTAAACAAGGCCAAACCAAATTTAGTCGCTTTCATTGTATGTGTTTTCAGGGACTGCTTCGTCGTTAATTTGGATGATTTCTTTGCTTGTCACGGATGCAAACCGGGACGCCATTTTTTCAAAAATCACACAAGGGAGCATGAAACTCACACCTTCAATGCTATCCACTGTTTTAGTATATACTAATGATTAATATCAATAATAGACCCTTTTCCAGATACGACAGCCATCTTGAATTCTCTTATGTGGACAAAAATATTATGGGATACCCAAGGGACAAAATTAATGCAAACATGTTGTGGGAAAACATTGGTATTAGTTCTGAAATTTTCAAACCAATTTGACTTTTTCCACAACCATTCTTTCACATTATAAGTAATCTGAGATGAAAGGAAAATAGAAATCAACCTGCTTTCCAAATCAGATGGCAAGTACTTAAACCCAGAACGGTGGAATGCTGGAATACTTAAACCCGGAACAGTGTGTAATTGCATGGAATGAAGAATTATTGAAAGTGTGCTTCAATATGGTTCAATTTAGCGACCTTTATACCCTCCTGAGCAATTAAATTTTTAAAACAACTGCCGCAAAAACATTTCAACAAAACAGGAGTTAATCATGTACTCTAAATACTAATCAATTTATTGTTTAAATGTAAAAAAATTAAATATGCAAAAGCATCACTGTAACAATATAACAGCCACGAGAAAAATACTTTGCGTTTTCATTTTAGTGTGTCCTTTAATAATATGCGAGGTATGTCAATGCTTTTGTTCTTCACTGCCGTTCTGTAGCGGAACGATTCAAGGATGACATCGTGTTTTCTCATTCGCAGAATTCGATGCAGTTTTTCTTTGGTTTCCGTTTCAATGGTCCATCAACTGTTTCTGAATACCCTCAGTCACAGTACTAAGACGGAATGTTATGTTAGATACATGTTGCAGGTTATTGAAAGGCGCAGTAACAACTTAAGCTTGCAACAGCCTTTTTGAGTGACAGACAGCAACTAGAAGTGAGGTGCTTTCCCCTTTTAGGTGTCTTTACTTTATCTGATACAATTTGTTTTAAAATTTGGGGGAAACCACTGCCCTGGTATGTAAAAAGTGCACTTCTGGTTGCCGTTGGTCGCTTCCTTCTGACTGCGTAAACACAACAGCCAACGATAAAACCGGCACCTTCATACCAGGCCAGGTACAGTGAGCCAGTATTTGTGTATATAACAGCAAATTATTTCTATTATTCAGCTGATTTATTTCTTCTCCAAACTTCAGCATCAATAGCAATGATTTCAGTTTCGATAAAAAGGCAGACATTTTTTAGATGTTGTAATGTCCCTTGCGTTAGGCCGAGATGAAATAATAATAATAATAATAATAATAAAAACAAAATAATAAAACAGTAAATGACAATCACCTTTATTTCATGCAATTACCGGTATATACCGTTCCGGGATTAAGTATTCCGGCGTTCCGGCATTCCGGCGTTCCACAGTTCCAGCTTTAAGTAACTTCGGAACGACCGCCATAAATTCGTCTATATCGTCTCTCAGCAAAAGTAGGTGGATTTATCAATATCGTTATCTAAAAGAGAAAATGACCGAATTTAACTTAAACCTGAAGAAAACCGAAGGTATTCGCACTGATATAATCGACTGACGTTTCAACGAACTTTACATACCTCTCACCAGTTCAAGGGCTTCTTGCGGCACATTTCTCCCTTTAAAAGGAGAAATGAGTTGCTCTGTCGTGAAACTTTTCAGATCCATTACTGTCTTGAAGCTGATGTCGTGTTGGAACTCGTTTTTTGAAGAAGAAAACCACGCCAAGACTTCGAGTATTTGAAATGTCGCGCTTTCAGTCAACTCAGGAAGCGACGGACGCCACGCTGACCATTGGTTAAGAAGGATCATATGACCATTTGGGGACGAGGTAATCTGGGATCAAGTTATTTCCAAAATGGCTGCCGATTGGCAACTGTAACTACAGCTCTAGTGTACGGAAGAAGGGACAATCCAAAAATATTTTGCCAATCGCAAAAAATATTTTAAATCGCAATGTTATTCTCAAATCACTGTCGAAAAGTTTGACAAATCTAAAAAACTATTGAAAATCCTAAGAAAATTTGTGGATCCGCAAATAACTTTCTCAATAATCCGAAAATATTTTGCAAATCCATAAATTTATTTCAAATCGCAATTTTTGTACAAATCATTTTTGAAGAGTCTGGCAAATCTAAAAAAAACATTGCAAATCCAAAGAAACTTATTGGATCCGCAAATAACTTTTTTAGAAAACTCTAAAATAGTTTACAGTCCAAGAATCGTTGTGAAATCCAAAAAAATATTTTGGAAATGGAAAAAACACTTTTGTCACGTGCAACTTGCGCCAGCAGTCAGCCAGCGTTATACCGGCGTTTTCCCGCCATTCCATCCCGTGTTGCCAAAAATGGCGGCGTTTTGTGTCTCTTGTGGCAGTAAGGTGAACTCTGGCGACAAATTTTGTTTTAAATGTGGCTCAAAAGTTCCAGAGACATCGCTGAGTGGAAGAGACAGTAAACTTGAAGAAGAGCAAGCATCTTCATCTTCGTCGACGAGGTCATTGTCCCAATTCCTTGCCGCTAAAGTCGAAGAACGCAGCGGATTCAGCAAGCCAAACAAAGGTTTTAAAAGGAAAGCGAACAACACAGGATCCACTTCCAAAGGCAAAAGAGGTATTGACAACAGAGTTGTAATTCACGTTGGTTTAATCAGTGAAAACGAAGAAGGAAAGTTGGGGATAGCAAGAGGGAGCAAAGTGGCGTTGAGAGTGGGTAAAGATTTTGGAGCCCGGGAGGTATGCGAAGCTGCCGTTAAAAAACACTCTGATCATGACCAATTTTTCTGTGGAGACGAAGACTACATTTTGTTGTATCCAGATCAGAAAGCAGTTGTTAAAGTACCAGGCAGTGATGAAAAGTTCTCTGTAGCGAAATACAAACAAGAACTAGCAAAACCATACTCGAAAGTTGATCTGTTCATTTGTAAAGAGGCAGACTTTACGAAGAATAGGGAAATAGAGGATCAGGATCAGGATCGAGACGTTTTAGACCAGGAAAAGAAAAAGCCTTACAAGGAAGATCTGATCGACATACAATCAGATGATGACAGTATGTTTGATTATTCAGTGTTTGATGGTCCTTATACGGCTGATAGTAATCAGATTTCTCAAGTGACAGCCAGCTGTGGATCCAGTTCCTACGGGCAACATGCCTTAGCTACTTCTTCTAGTTCTCGAGAAGAAAACAATGGGAGATGCACAAATAATCTGGAGATGTCATCCTTTATTGATCATAATGATTTTGAAGGTAACTACTGGTGCTGTAATGTCAAAACCTCACACTCATTTTTCAAAAGGTGAACCAACAAACGAAAAAGCATTTTGTATCAAGAGTTAAACAAATCAAATTTAACACTTAAGGAAAAACATAATAATTACTTAAACAAATCAAAATTTAACACTTAAGGAAAAACATAATAATTACTTAAACAAATCAAATTTAACACTTAAGGAAAAACATAATAATAACTTAAAGAAAACCACTTTATTTTCTAAAAGCGGATTTAGGGGGTAAAATCGAAAAATAGAAAAAAGAACATGATACCACTTAGCGGATTCAGGGGGGTACAAATCGAAAAAAAGTACATCAGTGTGCAGTTGTATGAAAAGTTAGTCAAATATACGGTTAATTTTTCTATTAACTTCTGTTTCTTGTCATTAATCTTCTCTGAAGCTTTTTCTTTTGATTTCTTACCATATCTAGCCATTGTTTTGTATCTCATTCCATCTATTATCGTGTCAAAATACAGAAGTTTATTTTTCTCATCGTCTTTGATAGTCAATTTATTTTCCAGTTTAGCTATTCTTTCCAATAGTTGTTCTTTGTTTTCTATCTTGACTTCATATTCAAATTTCTTTGCTTTGGATAGTGGATTGCATTTTTTGTTCAACAACTTCTCGCCATGTTTGTTAGTGTATTCTTCTATGTAACCAGTTTCAATTTTCTCAAGTGTTTTCTTGTCATTGGAAGGTGCGTTTACAATCAAATCAATGACCGGAGACTTATCCTTATGTTTATAAACTTGACTTTTATTGTTCGACAAATGCCATTTCATGCGTGTTTCCAAGTCTTCACATGTCGATCCGATGTATATTTTACCGTCATTGAAAGTCACTTTATAGATTTTACCGTTGGAATACAGACTGTTGAATTTAGCATTAGTCAATTCTAGAACTGGCTGACTCCGAATCTTATATTTGTAGTTCAATTCTTTATTGTTCAAGTGTATGTAATCAAATTTTGTTGTCCGTGATAGTGCGGTGTACAATTGTTTCTTATCCATACGGCTCACATCGTGAATGTTGTAATGATCTTTGATGTCACAGCCCTGATATTTGTAAACTGTTACACAGAAGCTTGGAATGAAACACTCGGCAAATTCCTTATAATCATACAGTTCTTTGTTCACAGCGAATAAATGTTTTGTTATATCTTCTATTACGAACTCCATTGTGTTGAATATCTGTTTGTCTTTGATGTTCTGAGTAGCTATGATAGGCATACCCTCACAAACATTGTATTTTTCTGTTTTACCGTTATATTTGAATTCGACAGCAACGTATCTGGCGTTTTTCTCCTTTATGAATCTATCACAGCACTCTGCATTTACTTTTATCCTTGTAGAGTTCAAATAGCAAATGTTTTTGTACAGTTTCTCCGGTTGTGAGAACCATGTGGTAATCTTACCATGTCTCAAGAATTTATCCAGCATTTTATGTGTTGTTTTGTCATATCTAGACGATTCCTCCTTGTATTGGAGAGTTTCTGTGTTTGGACACATTTTTCTCACAGTTTTGGAATACGTGTAATCATAATGTATTTGGCTGCCAGCTTCAACAGGTTCACATTGATTGGGATCGCCGAACATGTATATTGTGTTATTGAACATAGTGAATGCCTGATATATCATGGTCATCCATTTATTGGGAACCATGCTGAATTCCTCAATGAATATCGTTTTATTTTTGAGACTGTTGACATCTCTTCCATTCCATTCACAGAAGTAAGAATCAAATGTGTGACACATGCTATTGTTGTCTCTCAACTTACTCTTTACATTTTCAATAGCTTTATTAGTGAATGCCAGTACCAAAGGATTTTTCGCCTCTTTAACCATTTTGCAGAGCTTAGTTGTTTTGCCACTACCAGCCTGGCCATTGAAAATACATCCTTTGCCGTTTTCAGTCTCAATCAAACCAACCATATTCTCCCTGTAATGCTTCTCAAAATACACCAATTCAGTATCAGTAACATATGCTTTTCCTATCTTCTTGGTACTGAACGAGACGTCTTTCTTCCGCTTGAATTTCTTCGCAGGGTTAGTTATAAAGATGCCATCTGTGTTATAACCATACAAGACACTATCTTTGCCATGACATGCTTCTATCAACTGTAAACATTTCAATATTGCCTCAGATACGACGAAACGGTTGATACTTGTATTGTCAGAGAATATGCGTTCACAAGTTTGTTCCTTTATCAAATATATGTCTTTGTAATGGTCGATTGTGACATTTCTTTTGTCAGCCATAGCTCTTGTCCAGCAGCACATTGCTGTATCGTAATCAGTGCATGTGAACCCTTGGTTTGTCTTGTTGTATTTTCTCCCAAGTTCGCCAATAAAACTGTTTGCAAGCTTTTTAGCCTCACTCTCTGGGAATTCATCAAATATGTATTGTATGAAGTTCTTGAAAGTGTCTGGTTTCAGGGCCTTTTTCGTCACAATCTTGTATTTTATTTGAGACGCGGGCATATTCAAGGTGTCGACGAGATAAAACACCAAATTATTTGAATAGAAACCTGCTTCAATGTGAATGGGTGTTCCGTAGTTGTTCAGAACAGTTTCATCGATATAGAATTCACCACATAGTCTCAGATCACTTTCACATCTGAATGGCTCAATCACACTGTGAATAGTATAAACGGGTATTGGGTGGGTGTTATTCAGCAAAATATTAGGGTATCAATGCTGACAACATCATCGGGAATATCTTCTGTCGAGCACCACTGAAGTGCCCGTGGGTAATAATCGTCCAGCATCTGCCTTGTATTGACATTATAAGTGGATTGGGGAAGATATCCACACATTTGTTTGAATAATGCTGTTCCTATGCTTGTGAACGATTGATTACTCCATTCGAAATCGTGTGTTTTGTACTTGTCATAAAGTTTGTCGCATATGGATTTCCTTATGTCATATTCCTTATTCAGAAGATACATGTTTTTCTTATGATCGAGAAATCCGTCAAGTATTCCATTGTTGTTCCAATGCATGTATTCGACATATAATTTGGATGTGTTGATGTAAATATCAATGGCTTGTGTCATTTTTGCTTCTTCTGGGAGGACAATGATGTTATTTTCCTTATCGAGACAAACCAAATCATCCAACCGTTCGACTCTGTGTACTAATTCGTGTCTTTGGGACCATTTCAACTCTGTCATATGTTTTAACAAGGAATCACATCCTCCTTGGTTAGCCTTAAAAGCGGTCAATTTCAGTTTTTCATCTGTTATGGGAAAGCAATGGTGATCTTTCACAATATATACTAATGTTACATCTGTTTGTGTGTTAGAATTAGTGAATGAGACGAATTTCCTGTACATTGAGTCGAAAGCGTGGATTGAGAGGTTTGTATGACAATTCTTGGCCCAATCAATAAGCTGTTCAGTATTGATCATATCGCCTTCTGGTACATAGTCATAAATCTCATTTTTCAACTTGTCATAGGTATAAGTTTTGAATCCTTTCCTGCCTCTGACTTGGTCCCAAACATAATCAATGACACAAGAATTTGCACCATATGATTTTATTGGCCTCTGTTTGTTCAACAAGTACGATTCCAATTTCAAACTACCCATTAGATGCTTCATAAAAAACTCTTCCTATGGGTAATGATCTTGCACCCTATTTGGACTATTTCCTGGGCCGATAAAAGTGTAAAGTTGTTGTCCAATAGTGTGTAAACCATGAACTTGTACATATCATGTTTATTCAATCTAGGTACTTCCACGGAAAAAGGACCATATGTTTTGTCCTCTATTATCATCCCATCACGGATGTCAACAAATAATGTAATCGATATCTTCACCCGCTCACCGGGAATATTGTTGAGTCTCTTACCGAATAGTTTGGTAAAGGATGAGCCCCTTTTGGCGGGTGAATTAGATAGTTTCAATTCCTCTTTCCTAAATCTGTTCAATGATACTGCATTTTGGGATAGATTATGTAATCTTTCATCTCGTTGGTTAATTTTCTGTATTTCTCATCAACAGCATCAATTTCTTTCTGCGTGCGTTTTTTTTACTTTTTGGATTTTCCTTATTCTCTTGTCCAGGGGATTTTCATTTGCTTTCATCAACAGTTTGATAAGTTGTTTCTTGCTCAGTTTTTTGAGATATTTCTTATCCATCTTATTACTATTAGTTTTGACAATATTTTTTTCCATTGTAATATATCTATATGTTTTTACTTTTAAGTGAGTTTCATTGTTGCGTTTAAGTAGGGTTGATAATTCAAGTGATCCCAAATCCTGGATCCTTTGAACTGATTCAAACTAAATTTCTTTGATGCTTATTTGACTGCCTGTGTTGAGTCTTACCGGCCAAAGTGCAGTTTTTACCATTATTGCAAACTTCACAGTACCACTCTTTATTTACCATATAATTGTTCTTATATTTCCGGAAAGCTTCTTTGGCTTCCTCTTTAGTTTCGTATTTTCTAGGTCTTCCTCTGCCTCTTTTAACATTTTGATTGTCCATTATAGCGGAGCTCCGACGGCCCGAAGGGCCGTCAAGCGGAGCACCATACCTATAGAAACCCGTCAACTGCTTTTCTCATGGTAAAAATGGCTAGCGGTATTGCTCGTGGGCGCGTACGCACGACGACGACGACGACGACGACGACGACGACGGAGTCGCCCAATAATTAATAATATCCTAATAATAATCATAATAATCCAACATGGCGGCCATACTCCACCTGGCCCAGCTGACCAGCTACTTTACAGCGTACATCTTTGATACTGGACATCCATCTTATAGCCAATTGACACCTGTCAAAACAAGGTATCCGCTGACCAGTGTAACGTGACCATATCGCGGGCTCAAGTTAAGACCTCATCGAGGTCAGCTGTTTTTTTGAAGTTGACCGCTGACCAGGTACTTGCTTTCGATTGGATCGCAGACTCAAGCCAAGTGTGGGACACCCTTAACCGCGGTCAAACGTAAAAAAGTAAGAAAAGTCCTTTAAAGATAAGGTTTTTACGTTGAGAGCTCAAAGCTGATAAATTTTCCTTTATTATGTGAGTTTACTAAATCATTTCATGGCTTACTAAAAAAGTTTCAAGTCTTTTTAAAGCGAAGAATGTGGAGACTGGTCGGCGCTCTGTGTTTTTGTTTTCTGTTTCAATGCGTGACTTCTGGATATTTTACCTAAAACTTTTTTTAGTAATCCATAAAATGATTGGGTAAACTCACCGACTGACGAAAAACTTATCAGGTTTGAGCTCTCAATGTAAAAACCTTATCTTTAAAGAACTTTTCTTACTTTTTTACGTTTGACCGCGGTTAAGGGACACCCAAACCAAATCGAGGCCGTTCAAATTTTTCGCGCGCTTTCTGCGGCTGGTAATTTCACATTCAGTTGGTTTCTTTATTTTGAGCAAAACAACTTCATCTTCTTCGATCGAAGTTTGTCTTTCGCGTAAAAAGCATAAAGATCAAGAACTTGTCAAAAAGATACTCCGGAAGGTGAATTTTCAAGTGATGAAAGGAAGGACGGACGATTTTTCTCAGGAAAAGCTTCAAAGATTGTGCGGTTGAAAACAGTATAATTCAACGCTTCAAGGGCTTTCACTTCACCGCGGCATCTTGCATCTCACCAAGAAAAGTCACTTAACAGTTCACCGGTATTAATGGGAGGAATGAGTAGCTCAAACTCTGTGGAAGAAGCTCTTTCTTTGGACAAACCGTTTGCTATTTTTGCGGATGCTTGTTTTTACTTTACTGAAGCTTACGCATTTTCAAGTGGTAGAAACCTCTACAACACAGGACAGTGAGGTAAATTAAATAAATAGAAGCTTAGCATTTGGTTTAATCGTTGTTACTTTTGTTCAGGAATGAAACTTGTATTTTTCTCTCGAATGGATATAAATAACAATCATGTGTACTCGTTTTGGACGCAAAGAAGTAGTTGAATTGTTTGTTTGTTTTGTTACGTTGTTTTCTTTGCAAGCGAACGAGTGTTTTTACTCGGCTTGGCTGACTGTTTTTCGACCTTGGTTCCTCACAGTAGCGTTAAGAAACTTTTGCCCTTATCTTATCAACACGTAATCGCAATGAGTCCTCGTAAAATTAAGCATTAAAGGGGAAGACTCGAGCTCGAGTAAAAATAAAAAATCCGATCAAATGCATGTGCATGTGCACTTCTCAAAATCTGACATTAAGTTGTCAAAATGCTGCCAAAACAGTCAAAACCCAGCGCGCTTCACTTCGTCAAGTCTTTAAGAGATCTTCATCGAAAGCAGCCTGTAAACAACAATTAAGTTTCGCCGTCTTTAAACATGTCGTTTGTTTGAACCGGTAAGAATCAGCGTTTGGATGTTAAAAACAGCGAAATGGGTTGACTGGCTGGCTGGTTTTGATAAATTTTAAAGTGGACGGGTCTGCGAGAGAAATGCTCGTTTGGTTTGGCAAGCGCTTTCTTCGTTATCTGGATGATGTTTTGCCACTGAGAATCATTAATTGAAGAAGGTTCTTCGGAAGACATGGGAAGTAACAGTAAAACCATCAAAGCACTTAAGTGTTTTGTGTAAGCCAAGGAAAGATTTTGTGGGAAATGGCTCTATTATTCAGCTCTGTCGCATTCCGAGTGATTGCTGTCTCAGTGATTCCTGTTGACTGCTCTAAACGATCAGGTACCGACCTCTTTTTTGTCTTTTCTACGGACATTTATGTCAAATCTGCTAAGGAAATTTCCTAGCTTAATACAAGATAGTTTTGTTACCTGTCCAATTTCTGCACCTTCTCCAAGAATCTTCGAAGAAATATTATTCATATTGTGCTTTGTTTTCTTGTAATAAGTCTTATGTTTGTTGTTATATTGTTTCTGAACCGCGGTCAATTCCTGTTGACTGCTGTAAACGAAGAGTTTGTACCCTTTATTTTTTTTCTAGGGGCATTTATGTCAAAATAAATACCGATTTTCCTAGCTTTATCATTACAAGCTATTTTAATTACTAGCTAGTCTTGTTTAATTTCTCCACCTTCTCCTTCTTCGAGCAAACACTCGTCGGCATCGTACTTTGTTCGCTTGCAGTGTTTTTGTTTTGTTTTGTTTTGTTTTTATCCGCGTTGAATCCCTTTACGCTTTCATCTCAAAGTAGTTAGACTCAAGAATGTCCGTCTTTTTTTTTTCTTTTTTGCAAACGTTTAATATCGAAAACTCTTCGTTTTCCCTGCTGCTGCTCAATTGTTTTGGACACAAATTAAACTGGCCCAAATAAACTCTTGCGAAGTTGCTCGGTGAGAGTGTGCAGCTCCGATTCTAGGTTTGGCATGGCTAAATATATATATGGCCTTCAGCTTTTCTTTTTTTAATCGCTACATAACAGACTGGAATGGTGTTCCATTGAACATCATGCATGCACCTTCTTTAACCCATTGGCACCCGTGCCGGCCAAAACCGGCCGTAAAAAACTCCCGTGCTTCAAAACATTGCAACTTTCTCAATCGCATGAATATTGCCTTAACTGTTAGTTGTGAGCACGAAATGGAATGCCCTTTAAATTTGGATATCCAATAAATGCAAGAAACGTAGCGATTTTTACCAAATATGGCCTTTTGAGTTTGGACAAGAACGAAACTGGCCGTTTTTAACGTCAAAGATAAACAACAAAAATGCCCCTTTTTGCCTTCATGTTTTTTAGGGAAATCATCGTCGAAAAACCAAAATTCAACCATCATAACGAAATTCAGTCCTTTTTCTAGCTTAGAAATGACTTTTTTTGTTCATATTCTTCTCCCGAGCGTAGATACAGCCTTTTGTTCCAGTGCATTCGGGCCTTCCCGACATTTTCAACATCTTGAGCGCATTGCATGCTGGGAACTAACGAGAATTTTTGAACGCGCCCGTTCCTTCCCCCAATTCTTTCACATAGCCACTCCGACCTACCGCCAAAATTTCCTGCTCGTGGTCATCTTCAGTACACAGAAATTCCAAAATATGTGGCGGTAGGTCGAGAAATTCATCAATAGTCGAGTCCCAAAGGTACTAAGTGTTCGACCGGCCAAATTCCCAGTTCGTCGAGTAACAAGCCAAATTCAACAACAAAGTACATCACCTTGCTCGATTCTTTGAGAAAGTGGACTCTTAGCTACCGTCACGCTTAATGATGCTCATCAGGCAGCCGCTAAAGATGAAAAATGGCTGTAAATTTAGCAGAAATCGCAAGCAAACCGAACTTGGGCCATCGTTGTCGCTTCACGGATAAAAATAGCTACGTCAAAATGACGTTTTCAGAAACCTTGAGCCTCCAGTGCCTTAGGACAGCACCACTTTTCCCTGGTAGTTCAAATAAAGAGTCACGAATTGCTATTCATCGTTTATATGTGGAAAATCACTCCGAAAATGTAAAAACCTGCGGTAGTCAATGGGTTAAGCAGTTTTAAGTCCTATCTATTACATTATTAGTGTCAATTTTAAATCAGATGTAGCTTGTGAGTGACAAGTATGTAATTTAATTAGGTTTGCTATGGATTACTTCATGATTTTTAGTCTCAATCTCAAATCAGGGGTGACTTGTAAGAGACAAGTATTTGATTTAATTTGATTAGGTTAGCTTTGGGCCACGTTTAAATTTCACCTCTTAGTTTTCAGAATGTGTAATATTAGATAATATTCTTTGTATGGGAATTTAGTTTCTCCCAATTATTCTCCAGTCATGCACTTTTTTGTTTTGTATCAACTTAGTTGTATTCACATGACAAAGTATTATTAAACTTAAAACTTAAAATTAAACTTAAAGTAAGCTCTTTCTCATCAATGTACACATCCTTTGGACTTCCTCCTCCTGCATACAGTCTTTCAATTAATTTTATTAGTAGCTGGTCACACCAATCTTGTGGGATGTTTGGATGACATTTGGCATTAATGTTTAATGGAATCTCTGATGTTTGATGAAGTATGTTAAGATCAAGTTAAGATGGCTAACGGATTTCCAGCACTTTTGCTTTGATGAATCACCTTGATAGTGGTATCAACCAAATGCCCAATATATTATTATCAAGTTGTTTGGGCTTGCACTTAACTGGCCAGAAGAGCAGCTGGATTTCTTTTTGAAAACACTGTAGGTGCATAGAGTGATGAGCTTAATGTGATAGTAAGGTCAAGAAGTAATTGATCAAAATAAATATCTTGGTCTTAATTCATGGCATCTAAATATTTTTATTGATTTCCATGTATCTTTCTTTCATAATTTTTGTGAGACATACATATATCCAGAGGATACACAATTTCCGATTTCTGACTGTCTCATGGGAGGCTGTGGATAATTGAAATTGCATTCATTATGAAGTGGTGATCTGAATCACTATATATCTGATGTGATACTGATTCCAAGGAGCAATCACCAGGCTTCTCCACCAATTTCTAGTGGCTCTAAACCATACCTAAGTAGCTAAGTATGTAACTAAGTTGCCTACAGTTGAACGGGGAAACAGACCTGTCCTTAGGTATTGCTCTAAGATGTTAAGAAATGTTTTGTTTTAAAAATTTATAGATGAAAACTAGCTTTGCAGGTTCTTTTTTTCACAAGGTATTAAAAATTATTAAAAAAAAAAACCTACCTCAATATTTTTAGTTTGCTTTTTTAACATCTCCAAACTCAGTTTGGAAAGGAATTTTTATTACCTTACTCAATAGAACGCTTGTTTTTAGGAGGGGTGGGGGTCCAAATTCGTAAAAGGGGATTCATATCTGCTAGCAGTTCTGGACTAGGGGGTCCAAATCTGATCCACAAGCAGATCTGGACTGGAGGGTGCAAATCCACGTGGGGTCCAAATCCACTGTGCCACTGGCTCAGATCACCTTTACATACTATTTTCTACAGCATTGGGTCTGTAGCTTGAGTGAGGTCAGATGGGTGATATGACAAGCAGACCATATGTAAATGCCAGTAGAAAAAGAATGCTTTTGGAGCTCCGCTTTTAGGCTTGGCTAAATATATATATTATTATACTATATATTATTTTTAGCGGAGCTCCGACGGCCCGAAGGGCCGTCAAGCGGAGCACCATACCTATAGAAACCCGTCAACTGCTTTTCTCATGGTAAAAATGGCTAGCGGTATTGCTCGTGGGCGCGTATGCACGACGACGACGACGACGACGACGACGACGGAGTCGCCCAATAATTAATAATATCCTAATAATAATCATAATAATCCAACATGGCGGCCATACTCCACCTGGCCCAGCTGACCAGCTACTTTACAGCGTACATCTTTGATACTGGACATCCATCTTGTAGCCAATTGACACCTGTCAAAACAAGGTATCCGCTGACCAGTGTAACGTGACCATATCGCGGGCTCAAGTTAAGACCTCATCGAGGTCAGCTGTTTTTTTTGAAGTTGACCGCTGACCAGGTACTTGCTTTCGATTGGATCGCAGGCTCAAGCCAAGTGTGGGACACCCTTAACCGCGGTCAAACGTAAAAAAGTAAGAAAAGTCCTTTAAAGATAAGGTTT
This sequence comes from Pachyseris speciosa, assembly GCA_016490735.1. Classification (NCBI taxonomy): domain Eukaryota; kingdom Metazoa; phylum Cnidaria; class Anthozoa; order Scleractinia; family Pachyseridae; genus Pachyseris; species Pachyseris speciosa. The sequence goes on from JAEMWC010000394.1 coordinate 374,270, forward strand.
TTACGTTGAGAGCTCAAAGCTGATAAATTTTCCTTTATTATGTGAGTTTACTAAATCATTTCATGGCTTACTAAAAAAGTTTCAAGTCTTTTTAAAGCGAAGAATGTGGAGACTGGTCGGCGCTCTGTGTTTTTGTTTTCTGTTTCAATGCGTGACTTCTGGATATTTTACCTAAAACTTTTTTTAGTAATCCATAAAATGATTGGGTAAACTCACCGACTGACGAAAAACTTATCAGGTTTGAGCTCTCAATGTAAAAACCTTATCTTTAAAGAACTTTTCTTACTTTTTTACGTTTGACCGCGGTTAAGGGACACCCAAACCAAATCGAGGCCGTTCAAATTTTTCGCGCGCTTTCTGCGGCTGGTAATTTCACATTCAGTTGGTTTCTTTATTTTGAGCAAAACAACTTCATCTTCTTCGATCGAAGTTTGTCTTTCGCGTAAAAAGCATAAAGATCAAGAACTTGTCAAAAGATACTCCGGAAGGTGAATTTTCAAGTGATGAAAGGAAGGACGGACGATTTTTCTCAGGAAAAGCTTCAAAGATTGTGCGGTTGAAAACAGTATAATTCAACGCTTCAAGGGCTTTCACTTCACCGCGGCATCTTGCATCTCACCAAGAAAAGTCACTTAACAGTTCACCGGTATTAATGGGAGGAACGAGTAGCTCAAACTCTGTGGAAGAAGCTCTTTCTTTGGACAAACCGTTTGCTATTTTTGCGGATGCTTGTTTTTACTTTACTGAAGCTTACGCATTTTCAAGTGGTAGAAACCTCTATAACACAGGACAGTGAGGTAAATTAAATAAATAGAAGCTTTACATTTGGTTTAATCGTTGTTACTTTTGTTCAGGAATGAAACTTGTATTTTTCTCTCGAATGGATATAAATAACAATCATGTGTACTCGTTTTGGACGCAAAGAAGTAGTTGAATTGTTTGTTTGTTTTGTTACGTTGTTTTCTTTGCAAGCGAACGAGTGTTTTTACTCGGCTTGGCTGACTGTTTTTCGACCTTGGTTCCTCACAGTAGCGTTAAGAAACTTTTGCCCTTATCTTATCAACACGTAATCGCAATGAGTCCTCGTAAAATTAAGCATTAAAGGGGGAGACTCGAGCTCGAGTAAAAATAAAAAATCCGATCAAATGCATGTGCATGTGCACTTCTCAAAATCTGACATTAAGTTGTCAAAATGCTGCCAAAACAGTCAAAACCCAGCGCGCTTCACTTCGTCAAGTCTTTAAGAGATCTTCATCGAAAGCAGCCTGTAAACAACAATTAAGTTTCGCCGTCTTTAAACATGTTGTTTGTTTGAACCGGTAAGAATCAGCGTTTGGATGTTAAAAACAGCGAAATGGGTTGACTGGCTGGCTGGTTTTGATAAATTTTAAAGTGGACGGGTCTGCGAGAGAAATGCTCGTTTGGTTTGGCAAGCGCTTTCTTCGTTATCTGGATGATGTTTTGCCACTGAGAATCATTAATTGAAGAAGGTTCTTCGGAAGACATGGGAAGTAACAGTAAAACCATCAAAGCACTTAAGTGTTTTGTGTAAGCCAAGGAAAGATTTTGTGGGAAATGGCTCTATTATTCAGCTCTGTCGCATTCCGAGTGACTGTTGACTGCTCTAAAGGATCAGGTACCGACCTCGTTTTTGTCTTTTCTACGGACATTTATGTCAAATCTGCTAAGGAAATTTCCTAGCTTAATACAAGATAGTTTTGTTACCTGTCCAATTTCTGCACCTTCTCCAAGAATCTTCGAAGAAATATTATTCATATTGTGCTTTGTTTTCTTGTAATAAGTCTTATGTTTGTTGTTATATTGTTTCTGAACCGCGGTCAATTCCTGTTGACTGCTGTAAACGAAGAGTTTGTACCCTTTATTTTTTTTTCTAGGGGCATTTATGTCAAAATAAATACCGATTTTCCTAGCTTTATCATTACAAGCTATTTTAATTACTAGCTAGTCTTGTTTAATTTCTCCACCTTCTCCTTCTTCGAGCAAACACTCGTCGGCATCGTACTTTGTTCGCTTGCAGTGTTTTTGTTTTGTTTTGTTTTGTTTTTATCCGCGTTGAATCCCTTTACGCTTTCATCTCAAAGTAGTTAGACTCAAGAATGTCCGTCTTTTTTTTTTCTTTTTTGCAAACGTTTAATATCGAAAACTCTTCGTTTTCCCTGCTGCTGCTCAATTGTTTTGGACACAAATTAAACTGGCCCAAATAAACTCTTGCGAAGTTGCTCGGTGAGAGTGTGCAGCTCCGATTCTAGGTTTGGCATGGCTAAATATATATATGGCCTTCAGCTTTTCTTTTTTTAATCGCTACATAACAGACTGGAATGGTGTTCCATCGAACATCATGCATGCACCTTCTTTAAGCAGTTTTAAGTCCTATCTATTACATTATTAGTGTCAATTTTAAATCAGATGTAGCTTGTGAGTGACAAGTATGTAATTTAATTAGGTTTGCTATGGATTACTTCATGATTTTTAGTCTCAATCTCAAATCAGGGGTGACTTGTAAGAGACAAGTATTTGATTTAATTTGATTAGGTTAGCTTTGGGCCACGTTTAAATTTCACCTCTTAGTTTTCAGAATGTGTAATATTAGATAATATTCTTTGTATGGGAATTTAGTTTCTACCAATTATTCTCCAGTCATGCACTTTTTTGTTTTGTATCAACTTAGTTGTATTCACATGACAAAGTATTATTAAACTTAAAACTTAAAATTAAACTTAAAGTAAGCTCTTTCTCATCAATGTACACATCCTTTGGACTTCCTCCTCCTGCATACAGTCTTTCAATTAATTTTATTAGTAGCTGGTCACACCAATCTTGTGGGATGTTTGGATGACATTTGGAATTAATGTTTAATGGAATCTCTGATGTTTGATGAAGTATGTTAAGATCAAGTTAAGATGGCTAACGGATTTCCAGCACTTTTGCTTTGATGAATCACCTTGATAGTGGTATCAACCAAATGCCCAATATATTATTATCAAGTTGTTTGGGCTTGCACTTAACTGGCCAGAAGAGCAGCTGGATTTCTTTTTGAAAACACTGTAGGTGCATTGAGTGATGAGCTTAATGTTAGCAAGCATTTTTTTTTTTTGTGATAGTAAGGTCAAGAAGTAATTGATCAAAATAAATATATTGGTCTTAATTCATGGCATCTAAATATTTTTATTGATTTCCATGTATCTTTCTTTCATAATTTTTGTGAGACATACATATATCCAGAGGATACACAATTTACGATTTCTGACTGTCTCATGGGAGGCTGTGGATAATTGAAATTGCATTCATTATGAAGTGGTGATCTGAATCACTATATATCTGATGTGATACTGATTCCAAGGAGCAATCACCAGGCTTCTCCACAATTTCTAGTGGCTCTAAACCATACCTAAGTAGCTAAGTATGTAACTAAGTTGCCTACAGTTGAACGGGGAAACAGACCTGTCCTTAGGTATTGCTCTAAGATGTTAAGAAATGTTTTGTTTTAAAAATTTATAGATGAAAACTAGCTTTGCAGGTTCTTTTTTACACAAGGTATTAAAGATTATTTTAAAAAAACCTACCTCAATATTTTTATTTTGCTTTTTTAACACCTCCAAACTCAGTTTGGAAAGGAATTTTTATTACCTTACTCAATAGAACGCTTGTTTTTAGGAGGGGTGGGGGTCCAAATTCGTAAAAGGGGATTCATATCTGCTAGCAGTTCTGGACTAGGGGGTCCAAATCTGATCCACAAGCAGATCTGGACTGGAGGGTGCAAATCCACTGTGCCACTGGCTCAGATCACCTTTACATACTATTTTCTACAACATTGGGTCTGTAGCTTGAGTGAGGTCAGATGGGTGATATGACAAGCAGACTATATGTAAATGCCAGTAGAAAAAGAATGCTTTTGGAGCTCCGCTTTTAGGCTTGGCTAAATATATATATTATCCCTTTATATATATTCTATGTTCCTCCATGTACTTGGTTGTTTCGTGGATCAAATCTTCGAAGCAGTTACTCATGAGGTACCGACATTCATTCTTCTCATACTTTCCCTTCATCTTGATCTGATTATTGGTAACAGCAAATATACCAGTAGGGCTTTTGAACTCAAGGCATAGAGCATTGTATTTTTCAGTAGGATTCAATAACATCAGATCACACTGTCCGGCCATATATCCTTTGTTGTAACTTCTGAGTCTTATCCCAGGAGTCATTTGGTTCTCACCCAGACCAGCAATCATTAAAGCGTCTTCATATTTCTTTCTGATGAATGAAACAATCTTATAATGTAGATCGTATTCAGTCTTGATTGACAACGTATTATTCTTCATACTATATTATTATATTTTATTTTTAATATATTTTCGACCTGTGTTTAAATATAGTCAGGAATAATAATATTCTTGGCTACCATGAGCAAATAACAGTATATACTACTGTAAGGTCTACTTATATATATGTTAGATAATTTTCTCTTTAAACAATTTCATATTTCTTTTATATCCTTGATCGGTATCCAACTGTTAAATTCGTCACTATATCCCTTCCACTTCACCAAAGCTTGTTTTTTCTTATAGTCTCTGCGAATAACTTTATCGATACGGAAAACATCCTGTTTAGCCTTTAATAACTCAGGTTCATAAAAACTCCCTTGTATTTCTTCATCGTTGAGATCTTTTAGTTTGTATGTTATTGGATTAGTGTGTTGGATCTTATCAACTGTAAACACTTCTTCTGTCCAATTTGGTGTATAGCCCTTGTGGAACACATTCCGTTTATATTTAGATATTCGGACCTTGTCGCCGACCTTAAATTTTGGTTTCTGTTTTAATGGCTCCATATCACCATATAGATTAAAGTAAACAGTTCCTTCATTCTTTTTCTTTGAAGCCTCTATGGGCGTCATCTTTATGCTTGAATGTTTGGTATTATTATACTGTTTAACTAATTTAGCAACATGTCTAAATACTGTGTATTACCTTGAACAGTGAACTGCTTCCACATTTTGGACTTGATTGTCCTATTCCATCTTTCAACCACTGAGGACTTCTCTTCGTTCTCAGTTGAGTACATCTGTACACTATGTTTCCCTAGCAAGTCCTTCAAGTGTTTGTTGTAAAACTCTTTACCTTTATCAACCCATAAATACTGTGGTTTTCTGCCTTCCTTGAATATTGTTTTGAATGCTTCAGTGACAGATTCGCCTTTCTTATTCTTCAATGGGACAATCCAACCATATTTGCTGAAGACATCAATAACCATAAGAAGATATCGATAACCTTTATTCCATTTACTGAACTGTTGCATTTCAACTAGATCACTTGGCCATATTTCATCAATTTTATTTACAATCACACGCCGCCGAGTGAAATTTCGTTTTATGGGTGCATGTAATTCATCTGCTAATTTTTCTTGCCAGTTTTCTTCACTCGACGGCTTTTTCCGTTTTTTGAAACACCAAGACCTAGTTTCTGTTTTTTGTCAATTAAGAATCTAGCTGTTTGTCCCCATTTTGGCATTTCACCATATGGTATTTGGTCTAGAGATTGTATCATTGTTCTATCACAATCACCTTTATTTTTACCCATATCGTAGCAGATATCATGGTAAGCAGCTATCTCATCCACTTTGTTATAAGGTTGGACATTCCATTTCAATACCTCTCCAGTTGATGGATCATATTCCAGCTGTTCATGCAGTGGATTGTTTGGGCCCATATATTTGTATTTACTTGGAGTGAAGCCGGCTTTGGGCCTCGGAAGCTTGCCAATTATCTTATGAATGTCAATGCCTTTACCATAATCCAATCCTTTGATATCTGTTTTATAACGAATGTTTGGTCTTACTTTTGTTGACAGTTGTTTTAAAGCTTCTGACCCAACCTCTGTGATTGCAGGCTTTGCTAGGGAAAGTCCTTTGTCAATTAATTTCTTTTGCAGCTTTGGATTTCTCATTGCTTCTGAAGCATAATATCTCCCCATTTCAACACCTTTCTTTGCTAAATAAGGGACTCCATGTTCCAAGAATCCTGTTAGTGCCATATCTGCAGCTGAATCTAATATACCCTTCCCTTTCTCACTTTTGACAAACTTAGTCTTAGTGATCCCACACTCAGCACATTTACATTTCATCATTGTTCGACCATTTTTTGTCGTCTGATATGTTTCACTTCCTGGGACACACTCAGTCTGCTTCTTCTGTTTCACACAATAAGATCTCATATACAAATGGGTTATATTAGTTTCTCCCCAAATAATTCTTTGCTGTGTCGCCAACTAATTGACCCCAAGATGTCCAACCTTTGTTGTCTTTACCCTTCATTGCCCTGCCAAGTGAACCCATGAATTTAGGATCCGTGAACGGCTTTGGAATTGGTACACCCAATTTCAGATATCTTGGATCAAAAACTTTCTCACCCCATCCTTTTCCCTTCTGGTCACTTTTGACGAATTTAGCCTTAGTGATCCCACACTCAGCACATTTACATTTCATCATTGTTCGACCATTTTTTGTCGTCTGATATGTTTCACTTCCTGGCACACACTCAGTGACTTTCTTCTGTTTCACACAATATGATTTCATATATAATATATTAGATATTTTCGAAGTAGTCTATTATGAACCTGTGATTGACACTAACATCTGCTGGATTGAATTTGGAATTGTGTATTATATCCAGAATAGATGTTCCTTTTTGTCTCTCAAGAAGATAGTATAAACACCAATATCCACATAATACTGATTCCCTTTCTTGTATCTCATCACCAGAGTATTCAAGTTGTTTACCGCTTGCAGCCATATATATTTGAACTTCTGTTGGCATCATCAAACCGAAAGAGTCGAAGTATTCACAGTATTTATCATTTTTGAAATTCCTATAACAAACCCAATGTGTACCTGGTCCAATTTTGGAATCAAGATTGACTATCCCACATTCATTGTTTTTTATTTGTCTAGGAAGATTGTCTCTTGAAAATACTCCTCTAAAATGTTTTATTCCAAGTTGTTTCACCCAATTGATCAAATCAAAGTTGGATAACGGTTTATTTACAAAATGGTTCCTAGTATGGGGATTGAATTGAATGGACTGTCTTTTCCCAATAGAAGCCCTTTTCCTTTTTTGGTCTTTTTTTTTTTTCATTCCATGACCGATTGGGTTATCCCATGTACCAAAGACAGGTGGTGATTGCCATGGAATCATAACATGTTTCCCACCGCTTTTATTTTTTTTGACTGCAATGTGATCTGGAACATAAACTGGTATTGACCGTCTAGAACGGCTGTGTTCAACATGCAAACCCTTTCCAGTCAAGGCTTTCATAAGTAGAGGAATTCCAATACTTGCTAAAAGTGTTCCAAGAAACCCACCAGACTGAGTTTTTGTTGGTTTGATAGCAAGTTGTCCACCAGACTGCATTGCATTTACAACATCAGCCATTTGTCTCACATTCAATAAATTTCCAAAATTCAATAGTTGGGCCAAGTTTTCATTGGGAATAATGAATCCTCCTTTTTGTTTCTTCCCAAATAGTTTATCAATGCCGAGACTTGCTAACGAAGAAAGAGCACCTGCGGCCAATGCTGAAGCCGCTTTAGCTACTGCCTTACCTACATATGGTAATAGTCTTGTTCCAAGTGAAAACAGACTTGACCAAAGAGAACCTCCATGTACAACCGCCTTTCTGATTTGACTTTTTGATATATTGATATCAGAACCTTTTCCCAATCTTTTTGATTTCATTAGTTTGTTGATTTGTCTTTTTGTCAACATAAGTTGATCACCGCCAGATAATTCATCATGAGTCAGCCTCAATGTTACCGCTGAATTTGATTTAATAGCTTTTGCAAGTTTTTCTTTCTGACCCTGTGAAAGTGTCACTCCATGAGGATGATAAGTAGTCATATAATATATGTTTATACTAAATTGTATTTAATATAAATAATGATTTAATTTAATTATTTAATTATTTATTTTATTTGATTATTTAATTATTTAATTATTTAATTATTCCATTTATATAGATCTCAGAATCAACTTTCCATCAGTCTTTCTCATCTCAACATCCTGTTCATACAGCACAAGTGCATACACACTGTAATCAGCATTTGTTGCCCCACTCAAAGTGTATTTGAAAGTCAGTTTTGTCATTCCATCTTTTATGTCCTGCTTCTGTTTTGTCAGATCAAAGTAAATGAAAGGGAATATTGTACCAAAGTTTCCTCTTGTGAGAAGGGTGTTTTCATTGAATTCATTTACAACTTTAACATAATTCAATGCATCTCTGAATACCCTTGTGGGCTCTGTTGATGGTTTGTAATGAACCTCGGGATAGTCATTTCCATTGCCAACTTCAAGATAACAATCAGTCAAAGTTTGGTTATTTGCAACTGAGAATGTGTTATAGAGAAATTTATTGGCTGTCTGATTAGAATCATTAGCATCATTGATGATGAATACAAAGACATGTCTGGGTTTGTTTATTCCTGTGGAAATACGGAAATTGGCCGTCTGTTGTCTTGTTGAATTGCCTCCCTCAACCATTTCTCTCATGTAAGTCCATTTTCTGGTGTCAAGATAGGTGCCCATGTACAAAGACTTTCCCGCAGAATTGAAAATTATTCTTGGAACAAACAGCTGGAATCTGGTGATCACCGCACGACAATTATCGGCAGCCTGCCAAATTACATTTGCATCACTCTCAAGTGTTAGGTTCACCTCTACTTTTGCGTTAGGCATGAGTTCACCCCAAAAGCTCTTGAAAAAACCGTATCTGTTCAATGATGCTTCTGCGTGAACTTTTCCATCGTTACCATTCAATGGTGCTTTTCTGGCTGCGAAACCTGCGTTGTAATTAGCTTGAGCAGCTCTGTCTTCAGCATGTCTTTTCGTGTCAAGATAGAAGAACTCATTGGTTCCCTGACTTGCAGCATAACCCTGTGAATACTCAAGTAATGACTTAATATTTGTAGCTTGGTTAGCATCTCTACACTCATAAACATCGATACCATTTACTTTCACATTCAATGTGTTAATCAGAGAATACACCGAATTCACAGTACCGTTTCGATCTTCTGCATCTATTCGAGCTCCATCTGCAAGCTTTTTAACAATAAAATCAATTTCAAAACGGGCATTATACCAGTCAAATGGTGTTGTCTCTCCACTGTTATCAACAACAAATCGGTAACCTGTTTTCCTCTGATGAGCATTGTTTGCAACTACAGTATTAAGTGCTGTCTCAAGCTCAAAGACAACATCTTCATATCGTTCGATATATTTTGAATCGCGATAGTTTGACATATATTATTGTGTTAGATAAAAGTTACTTTATTTTTCGAGGTCTACCTCTCTTTCTTTTGATCTCACCCCCAGTCTTAATCTCACTTTCAGTTCCACTTTTTCTCTTTTTCTTACTTAAAAGTTCTATTATTTTGTCACCACCTTTTTTGCCAACATGTTCACCAATTGTTGTAGCTGCTTTTTTTACAGCTGTTTTGACAGCATCACTCACTATTCCTTTACCCTGTTTTGTGTGATATTTTTCATATTCCACGTATTCGAATCTTCTCATATACTACTGGGTTTTATAATTCTGTCCCTCTCAAGAATAACTCAATATACCAATCTATCCCATTCAAATCAACTGGTGCTCCGGAAGAATCAGTGACATAAAAACGTATTGAGCTGATTGTGTGTTTTGAGATAGGATTCCATGAAAGAAAACGAGGTTTGTAAGTGAAAGGTAAACTTCTGACGAGATCTGTGACTGGAAAAACAGCGATTGTATTTGTACTATTGCCATCAACAATGCTATCTATCACATTATCACAATTGATATAAATTTCATCCACTCCTCTTGTAATATCTGGTAGATTTGTTCCATATTCTGTTGCTGAAACTAATTTTGAATCGAAACCGATAAGTTTTCTGAAATCATTATTTCTCAGATCCACACGATAATTTTCATTGAGTTCAATCAAAATGCGATATGTTGACAAAACGAAATACATGTTAATACCATACTGGAATTTTGATTTGTCTGTTTCAGATGGATTCAGTACATGGCTATTTTTACTCATATACTCATGAATGTAACTATTGATATCGTCGTATGAATACATCCCGTCAACGAATGTTATTGTTTCCCAGTTTACACCTTTGTCATAGCTATATTTAATTTGATTATTCCCTAAAGACTCTCTGATGTTGTACCAACTGTATGTCATATTGATAACATTCACAGCCATTTCATATTTCAAATCATTCTTTAATTTGATAGGTGTATTGAATCTTTTTTCAAAATCATGACTCTTACTTACACCAATTTTGTCTCTGTTTTTGCTGTTGAATCGTAATGAAATTTCTGTCATATACTTTTACATTAGATATTTCATCATTATTTTATTAAGCTCCTCGTTTCCAACAATACCCAGTCTGCTTAATACATGCAATATCTTTACAAACTCATTTCTGACACCAGCACTGTTATTACCTGCGAATAGGGACCCACCAAGTAACTGTAAACGTGAAAGCAAGTCACCAATATTATTATAATGAAAAACGCCTGCTCCATATTGTTTTCTCTTTCTCATTCCTTGCCCTGTTTTGTATTTGTAAGAAGCTAGTACATCTACAATCGTTTCTCTATATTTCTTCAAAGTTTGTAATTCTCTATCATAAGATTGTTTATCTTCTGGTGTTTTCGCAAATCTTTTTTTAACTCCAATACTTTTAGCTGTATCTCCAGATCTTTTCTTTTCCTCGAGAAGTTTTTGTGGGCCGACTTGAGTTAAATCGGATGGTTTCAAAAGCTTGTTATTTTTTAATATAATTCTGTCATCTTTATCAAAATTATTATCGATATTTAAAATGCTGGGTTTCCTATCCTCATCTTTTGGAGGTGCTTCAATTGCCAAAGGAAGTTCCGTTCCCATTGTAATTGCTCTTATATTAGATTCTATAACATCATCAAGTCCTCGTTTTAAATCCTGCTGGTTTTCTTTCAACTGTTCAATGACTTTATCCTGTTTTTTGTCAACACTTTCTTTCACACTCTTCTGAACATCAATAGAGGGTTTCAGTAATTCTGAGGTTGTATCATATGCATCCTGTTTTGCGTTTTCATAAGTCTTGATAACCTCACGAACTTCTCTAGTCCTATTTCCAGCTTCAATTCCACTTTTGAGAAGCCTTTTCATACGTTCTATATCCATATACAATTGTGTTAGACTAATCTAAACTATTAACATATGGAAATTCCAAATTATGATATCGTTCAGAATTCAAATAATTCATTCAGACAGTTGTATCCATATATGCCAAAAGATACATTCAGAATGTTATTGGCTGGTAATTCTGGATCTGGAAAGACAACCTTGTTCTTGCATCTGATTATGGAACCTTTGGTCTATTATGATCAAATACATCTATACGCCAAAAACTTGGATCAAGACAAATATCGATATTTACAGCATGTGATGGATGGAATAAGCAAAGAAGTTGGTTACCCCGTTTTAGTTTGCAGTCAAGATGAAATACTTCCTGTTGAACAAATCAAAGACACTGATTTACAGCGACTGGTTGTATTTGATGATTTCGTGACTGATAAAAAACAAGATCAAATTATAAGCTATTTCATTCAGGGTCGCCAATAAATTGTTCAGTGCTGTACCTAACACAGTCATTTTACGGTTGCCCAAAATCTGTTAGGCTTAATTGTAGCCATTTCTGTCTTTATGATTTCCCATCCACAAGAGAGAGAAACTGTATCTCCCAAGAACTAGCAATCGATAAGCAGAAGTATATTGAAGCAACCAAAAAACCGTATTCCTTCTGTTATGTTGACAAACCAATGAAAACAGTGAAGAGAAACTTTTATGGTGTTATCTAATCTAATATTATATGGGATTATTTAATGATTTACCAACTCCAGACAATATAGGAACTGGTGAAATAGGTCCAAAAGGTGATAGAGGTCCTGCTGGTCCACACGGTCTAAAGGGTGATAAAGGTGATAGAGGTCCAATTGGTCCAAAATGTGATAAAGGTGATAAGGGTTATGGATTTAAATTAACACAACATGGTAACAATGATCTTGAAAATAAACGCTTGACTAATGTTGGAGAACCAAATTCAAACAAAGATGCTGTTAATATGAGATACGTCAACGATGCTGTTTTATCAATTGAAGGAACACGTGTTAATCCATTTAAATTTCTTCTTGAAGATATATCAAAAACAACTATTCTTAAAAATGCAAATGATCTCAAATTGGAAGATTTTAATAAAAGCCCTTACTCAATAAATAAAAAAGCCTTGTCTTTTGTTATTCCTACTGCTGGTCTTACAACTGTTCTTCGTTTTGATTTGTCACAATTGGAAGTTTCAAGATACACTTTTGCTGTTGAGTTTTATACTGACGGTAATCCAAATAATGCAACAGTTGATGATGACAATTTGTCGTCTAATTTGATTGAAGGAAAGGATTCGATAAAAAGAGCATTCCCAAAGACTCATCTTGTTGATGGTTATCTCAAGAGAATATTCTTCCTTGAAAAAACGAGAGTTGGTCAGACATCAATGGAACTGTTGTTGATATCACCATATTTACAAAATAATAAAAAACATTATGTTATAGTTTATGGTGTTTACGGATTTTCAAATATCATTTTATCACATATTCACGACCCAGTGTATGAAATTGAAAACGGCAATGTTGCTTTTGGTGGTAAAATTGACATGAAAAATAATAGAATCATGAACCTACAAGATAACCCCTCAAACCTACAAGACGCTGTAAACAAAAAGTATGTTGATGCTGAAATTGCTAATTTTAACACATCAGACTTTGTCAAAAAAGATGGAAGTGTTATAATGACAGGCAATCAGGATTTTGGGGGGTTCATTATAAGAGGTCATGGGATAGGAAACCAACCAGCAGATCTTGTGAATAAATCTTACATTGACACTAATCTCGCATCTAAAAGCAGTATCGGTCAAACTCTACTTCGAGATGGAACACAAGAAATGATTGCTGATTTGGATCTTGGGGGCAACAAAATAATAGATGTTGGGGCTCCAACTACCTACAAAGATGCTGCCAACAAAAAGTATGTTGATGACCTTGTTTTTTCAGCATCTGGAACACAAAAAAATCCATTCGCTTTTCTGTTGAAAGATATTACCAAGTCAACAGGGATACAAAATGTCAATAGCCTTCGAATTGAAGATTTCAACAGATCACCATATCATATTAACAAGTCATCATTGTCTTTTTTGATTCCAACAAGTGGTAACTTCACATCCAAGATTCGTTTCAATTTAACATCACTGAGAAATGCACAGTATACATTGATTATTGAGTTTTATTCCCCATCTGATCCTCAAAATGCTGTAGTTGATTTATTCATTCCAACTGTAAATATACGAGATGCGGGACAGCCGTTTCAAAAACCTTTTCCTGAAACTCCACACGTTGATGGTTACATGAAAAAACTTTTCCAGATAGAAAAAACCAGTGGTGGTCAAGCGGCAATACAGGTTGAGCTAAGTAGCACAGCTCCAGCGTCTAACACCAAAACACATTTGATTGTTTATGGGGCTTATGGTTATCACACCAATTTGCCTTATTTTCATCATGACCCGGCTTATGAAATTGAAAACGGCCATGTTGCGTTTGGCAGTAACATTGACATGAAATTGAACAAAATCATCAACCTGCAGGATAACCCCTCAAACCCACAAGACGCTGTAAACAAAAGTTATGTGGACCAGAGGTTGCAAACCAAACTCGATAGGATTGCACAACAAAATCTGAATATGAACAACAATGCCATTACTGATCTTGCTCCACCTGTCAACGCAGACGATGCGGCGACAAAAAGGTATACTGACGAATATTTTCTCCGACGAGACGGTTCGACTGCGATGTATGGAAATTTGTCGATGGGTGGAAATAAAGTGACGAATTTAGCGGACGTGGTGAATGAAACTGATGCGGTGAACTTTAGAGTTTTAAATCGAGCTTCACAAACTATCAGAGCAAACACTTTATTATTGAATGGAACAAATGCGATGGCAGCAGACTTAAAACTTGGAAGGCATAAAATCATTAACTTAAAAGAAGGAACAAATAAAACCGATGCCGTAAATTTAGATCAATTAGAAAAAAGTCATATTTCATCTGCTTCTCATCCAAAGAATGCTTTCAAATATTTGATGAATGATATCGATGAAATTAGCACTGAATATGGCTTGACAGTTAATGGATATGTCAATTTACCTCAGTCACCACATTTGATTTCAAAAAAGGTTATTGATGTAGACTTGAATAAAGAAGCTAATCATATTTACAGAGCTAGAATTGGATTTAATATGTATACAATAAAAGATGGAAAATACACTTTCATTCTTGAATGGCTATTTCCTGATTATGAAGGAATGAGTCTTAGTAGTGTAACATTCAGTGCAACTGGTGGAATTACAATTCATAAAACTGTAGGGAGAAAATTTGATAACAGAAATGAAGATCATTCGAGATATTTATTATGGATTGAAAAACCTTCAGTAAGTTCACCACCTGAATATTTATATTGTACAATACATATTAATGCTAACCCAACTTATCCAAAGAAGTACAAAGTTCATTGTGTTGCATATGGTATTGATTTTGAAGCTGTAGACGTTCCATCAAGTGTTTACGACTTCGCAGAAGCTTATAAAATCGTGAATGAAAAAATACAATTACAAACTGATTAAGATTTGAATGGTTATGATGTGAAAGAAAATGAAAAATGGTTGTTTGGTGGAGACAATGGTGAATTGACAATGCTAAATAATATTAATATGAACACTTATCTGATAAAAGAGGCTAAACTTGGTGGTGATTTAAATCTGAATGGCTATAGAATTCATAACGGTGGTTTAAATCTATTTCGTTCAAGCGTTACAGGTGTAATTATGGAAACGGCTTTCGATTTGGGTGGATTTGCTCTTTACAGGCCGAAATTAGGAGGTGATCTAAATTTGAATGGGAATGGAATAATTGGTCAAATACAATATTTAAATTGCTTTGTTAAAGCCAAACAAGGACATAATAAGAATACTTTAAAGTCTGTATTAATAAATGGCTCTGAATTTTTAGTTATTCATAACAATAACTTTTATATTAAGAAAATGTATATCATACAAGGAACAAAACCCGGAATATTCTACTTCAAGAAAAAAGCTGAAGGTGGTGGGCCTTTGCCATTACCAACAACTATTTATGAACACAGACAATCTTCTTTGAGTAGAAACATCACAACAGTCAACATCAACAAATCATTATCGAGAGGATATCTTATAATTGACTATTCACATCCCAATAGTGGAGCATTTGATACAACATTCACACTTGAAGTAATTATGAATTAATCTAAAATAATATTATATGGGTGTATTCAATCAAGATAATACAAGAACTGGTGAAAGAGGTCCAAAAGGTGATAGAGGTGATATTGGTCAAATTGGTCCGCAAGGTCCACAAAGTCCACAAGGTCCACAAGGTCCACAAGGTCCACAGGGTCCACAAGGCCCTACTGGTGCTGTTGGTCCAAAAGGTGATAAAGGAGATGGTTTTATTCCAACACATGACGGTCATCATGATATCAACAATAAAAAATTAACCAACCTCGCACAACCAACCACTCACAATGATGCGGCTACAAAAGGATACGTTGACACAGAAATCACTCCTTTGATTAAAAGAGATGGAAGTATTGCAATGACCGGTGTATTGGATCTCGGAGGTAGTAGAATAACAAATGGTGACGATGGAGTATCCGATAATGACTTTGTCACTAAGAAACAATTGGATCTGAAATTAGATAGAGCCACTTATGTTATTTCAAATGCGTTACCTGGTATTCCAGTCCTCAATGGGATTTCAGTTGCTTTAATACCCTCTTTGACTGTATTAACTGCTGATGCCAACAACAGAGTTTCAAGTTGGCTGGATCCTGTTAATAATGCAGCTTTCACACAAACAAACAATTCGAAAAAGCCTTCACTTCTGAGGAATTCTGTTAAAAAAAGATTCTTCGTGAGGTTTGATGGAACTGATGACTATTTAAGAATGAACTCATTCGATGTTGCAAAAGTCGCTGGGTCAAATGGTAACACATGTACTATCATGATCATCGCTGAAACAAAACAAGTCAAGGCACAATCTCAATTTCAATGGGGTAAAGGTAACATCCGTTTTGGTGTTCATTTACCATGGGCCGGTGGGACATGTTACATTGATTTTGGTTCAGTATCTAACGGCAGACTTTCCGTTTCTTCTTTATCAAATCTGACTGGAAACATTGAAGTATGGACTATTCGTGTCGATGGATCTGATCTTGAATTATTTAGAGGTGTATCATCGATGACTCCAATCGCAACTACATCAATAACAGCAACATTGTCTGGGAGTGCACAAGAAATGTTCCTCGGTTGTCAAATTCATACTGATGGTTCTGCTATTAATTTCTGTGGAATGGATCTGTATGGTTTTGCTGTTTGGGGAAAAACTTTGACTGATGAAGAAATTAAGAACATGCATCGATTTATAGAAGACTATTACGATCTGTAAAATTTGTCTAATTGACTATTATATGATAAAAGACATTATTAAATACGTGAAATACTTTATCAGAGAAACCAAAGAACGTAATCCTGACATAGATGGCTCGATTTTGAAATCAGCTTTGGTGTACCAATATCTGTATCACAAACATTTCAACAAATTTATTTCAATTGGCAGTATTTTGCAAACACACAATGACATTGGACTTATTGGGCCAGGCAGCGGTTGCTTGACATATTTCTTGGAACATACTCTTGATTGGATTGATACATTACAAACACATGGTATAGTTCATGATGCATATGGAAGATTTTATAACAGTTATTCATTAGACCGTGGATATTGTTATGCAATACCTTGTTTATTTACATCAAAGCGAAGAAAAAGATCTCCATTATCTGGCCAAATATCTTGGATTCTTTATTGCATTTTTAATAGAATTATTGTATAAAATATATATATGAAAGAGAGAAAAAGTATATTCAGCTGGAACCATATTTCAGATGAATTAACAGAAAACCAGGTTAAGGAACTCAAAGCCTATTACCATACATATCACAGAAAGTGTTGGGCTTACAAACAGGCTGTCAAAAGATTCAAAAAATGGAAATTACTTGGCAATTCGGCATCCATTTTATTTGCAACCGGCGGTCTTGCTGCAAGTATTTCAACCGGCGGTGTAAGTTTAGTTGCCATCAGCACAGTATCAATGTTAATACAAGGCTGGATGAAACATAAAAACCTTGATCTGAAAATACAGAATTGCACATATGCCTATCAAAGCTACCAACACCTTCTGAATACAATAAAGGAAACCATGAGAAGTGGCAATTTTGAGGCATCAACTATACATTCAACCATGAAATACATTGACGATTATGTCGTTGATAACAGCCCTATCATAGACAAGTATTTTGTCAAATATGATGAAAAATTCACTGTCTAATAATTTTGATAATAACATCAAACATTTGCAATAAGATTTCAATCCAATATTGATCATAAAATTTAAGAGTCTTTTTTGATCTAGTAACTATTATTTCATCAAATGGAAGATCAAGCATTAAAAATATTTGCTTAAGCATAAATTTAGTGCTAATCATTCTTTTACGTTTATTGTTCACCAAGGGAAGCACTTTGTCTATCTCTTCGAATATTTTAAATATTTTACCCTTATCTTTTACAGAAATTTGAAATCCATTCTTACGACATATTTTATTTATTACATTTTCAATATGATACTTCCGGTGATATACAGACTTTCTCTTTATTTTATACATATTGTCATGAAAATCAATGTATTCTTTCACAACATTGTAACCATGAACTGAACCACAACTTACGCATATAACCGCTCCATTATCATTCAACACATTCTGTTCATCACAACACGGTTCCTCTTTTTTAACATTATGTTCTGCTATTCTCTCATCACAAAAAGGACAATGATATTCTCCATTTGATATCAATTCGATGTGGATATCTGAATTACAAATCATTCTATACTATTATATGAGATATTATTTCTTTATGTCACTAACACATGACGTCACGGCACAGCTGTACCGGTCTACAAACAATAGCATAAACTTTTTAAGTAATAATTGTCAGTAAATTTCACTTTAAGAATTTATAATAAAGCACTTCTTACTTGTTTCTTACGCGTAAGAAATCATACGACCGTCTCGTGATATGAAACAATAGGCGATGACTCATTTCCTGTTTTTCCGAGAATGTCACGCTTGGTGGTTTTCCTCTTTTTCCCGGCTTATCTCTTTTTGTAAACGCGATTTTTGTATAGTAGGCCCCTCCGACCGCCAAGTGGTATCATGTTGTTCTTTTTTCTTGTCGCGGTTTAAACGCATTTTTTCGATTTTACCCCCCTAAATCCGCTTTTAGAAAATAAAGTGGTTTTCTTTAAGTAATTATTATGTTTTTCCTTAAGTGTTAAATTTGATTTGTTTAAGTAATTATTATGTTTTTCCTTAAGTGTTAAATTTGATTTGTTTAACTCTTGATACAAAATGCTTTTTCGTTTGTCGGTTCACCTTTTGAAAAATGAGTGTGAGGTTTTGACATTACAGCACCAGTAGTAAGGTATAAAATAATTGTTAATTCTGTAAAATACTACAGTATTTTTTTCTAACCCCTCATTTTAGGAATGGCCTGACAAAGAAATTTCCCCTAAAATTTTGGTGAAATCATGATGCTGGTGATACATCAGAAGTTTTCACCACAACTGTTGTATTATGCCATTTTATGACATGAGTCCCAAGTTCTGTCTGTTATTGTTCCACAGCTTTGCCACTTTTTGCAAGTCAAGAGATATCTCATGGAGAACGACCATTAAGGCCTGTGACTGTTCACAGGGCTCTGCTAAAGGGTGAAATGATTGATATTTTCAGGGATCCAAGTATACTAGAATATGAAGTTGATTTTACTATCATTGGGCACACTGGCATAGAAGAGGAAGGAAAAGGGTCAGGGGTACTTAGAGAGGTTTTAACAAGCTTTTGGCATGAATGTTTCAGTAGTTTGACTGTTGGTGCATTACAAAAAGTTCCTAGTGTCAGGCATGATTACCAGAAAGGGGAGTGGGAGGCAATTGGCCGATTAATTGTGTATGGCTATTCATTTGCTAAGTATTTCCCCATTGCCCTGTCCCCAGCTTTTGTTGCACGTGTGTTTTTTGGGGAGGAAAGTTTAACACCTGAGTTTTTAATTGAATCTTTTAAGTCATACGTGTCTCAAGATGAGAGTAAGGTTTTAGGCTCTTGGAAATGACTTTGAACCCAAAGATGAAGATCTGCTAGATTTGCTAAGTAACTTTAATTGTTACAAAAGTCCTGCCAAAACCAACATTTTTACAATAGTACATGAGCTTGCACATCAAGAATTGGTACAGAAGCCTCGATATATTGTGGATTGTCTTGCCCCAATAATAAATAGAATGAGGGTGTACACACCATTCCAAACTATGGAAGATCTGCAAAAACTTTACAATGAGAAGAAGCCTACCGCCAAAAGGGTAATTAATTTGCTGTCAGCAAATCCGACACCAGGGGCTGAGCAAAACAGTTTGGAGCATTTTAAGAGGTTTGTGAAGAGCCTTTATGGCAATGATCTTGGGGGCCTTTTACAGTTTTTGACAGGGAGTAACATAATTTTGTGTGAAACAGTTACTGTTACCTTTACAACTCTAGAAGGCAAATCTCGTCGGCCTATTGTCCACACCTGTGGACCATCACTAGAGTTACCTTCAACATACCAATGTTATAATGAACTTGCAGAAGAGTTCACAGCAATTCTCAATGCCAAGGATTCCTGGTCATTTAATATTATTTAGGTTTGACTTCACTTTAATGGTAATGATCTTGGGGGCTTTTTACAGTGTTTGACATGGAGTAACATTATTCTGTGTGAGACAATTACGGTACTGTTACCTTTACAACTCTAGAAGGCAAATCTTGTCGGCCTATTGTCCACACCTGTGAACCATCACTAGAGTTACCTTCAACTTACCAGTTTAATAAAGAACTTGCAGAATAGTTCACAGCAATTTTCAATGCCAAGGATTCCTGGTCATTTTTTAGGTTTGACTTCACATACAGTGTGTAGTTTTAGGGCTGGGATTGTTGCCATATGGACTTCAGTCACCAAGGTTTTTTGGTAGTTTTTGTTTCCATTAATGATGATTAGAAGCATTTTGTTGTATGCTCATGCTCTTTCATGCTAAGGGTAAGAACCGCTCACCATTTATTCATGGTTGTTGGAAAAGTTAGCCTAAAGTTATGACTTCATAATGTGTTAGTGACAAGCACATTTTTGTATATCTCCTCTACAAAAAGTCAAGCACTTTATTGTTAATATTACTTAAGCAGTTCAAGTTTTACCTAAGAAGCAAATGTTAACCTTTGTGCACCTTCCATAAGTAGCAACACTGATGGGCCTTGGCAGATATTTGTACTGCGTGTAAATCAAAACTGTCCAGCCAGTTTTAAAAGTACACATGTAGTGACTTCTAAATGAGCCAAAATAATGTGAACGGTTTTCATTGAAAGTATGTACAGCTGTATAAAAAGCCTATTTCATTATTGAATTTACTGGTTCAGCCAACCTTTTTTGCCTTTTGGTAAGTGCCCTGACATGATCTCTCAAACATAAGAGAAGAAATGATGTTTCAAATTCAGTTATTGTTCTTAGCTACAGACTGTATGGAGTCAACGTGTTGTTAATGTTCTTGCAATAAACTAATAAACCTTGTTAACCCTGACCTGATGCTTTTTTCACCTATCTTTTTTGTGTCCTTTACTTTCACAGAGTCATAAGTTGAGGGGCAGGGGGTTTAATAAGATTAATTGGCAAAAGAATGTGTAATCAAGTAAATATTTTCGTGCAACAAACAGTCTTGAATTTTTTAAGCTCAAAGTTCTTTTTTCCACATACCTTTATGGTCTGTTTATTACCTGTCAGCTCTCCCTGCTGACACCTACTAGCTACCTGCTAACACCTTAGTTATAACCTCTGATGGGAAGTTTCGACCAGGCTAATAGCCCATTTTTTGAAATTCCAAAAACTCACTTTCAAAAAATGATGCTAAGTGCCTAGCCTTTCTTGTGAAAATGAGTTATATTTGCATGAGAATAACAATACGTTTTTATATGAAAATCTTCCACTTAGCCTTAACAGAGGCTCAAGTCAACTTGGAATTGCATCACCAGTTTTCAGCCCTTTTACATAACTGACATGTTATAGTATATCATTACATTTGTTATAGTGTCAGTAATTCATACTGAGCCTGCAGTATGTATGCGGTTACTGTAAAACCCATGTGCTCTTGGATTAATAGTTTCTTAGTTGATCTGCCATCTTGCGTGCAGTTGTTGTTTGCCCGAGAACATAACATGACACAAAGAATTAATTAAAACCAGAAATTCACCTTTGACAAAAGTTAACATTTATTTAAATGTATTCAAACTCAAACTAACTCTTCGTCATCAGCTTTTAAGGTTTTCTATAATCTGAATTTCTGCCTCCTAATGGTTTAGTACTTTGTCCACTTTATTTGCAGCACTAAACACCTTTCATCAAACACCCATTACAATAATAAAATAACAATATAAATGTTAACAGAGAGAATCAACAAGTTTCAACAGGATCTGATAACAAAGTTTGACACAATTATGGCTGCCTCTATCCTGCAAGGTGTTGTAGCACCTTGCTTCCTGAAAAAGTGGGTTTATGACTTCATGTTCTTGGGCCTCAGTGCAGAGCTTGAGCCCACTGTAGATGACATTACAGCATCAGAGATGAGAGACGTGATGGAAAAGGTACATGTATGTAAAAAGGAGCAATATGAGTGTTATTGCCCATCATAAATAGGCTTATTTTGTATGCCGTCAGTGATTTTGAATACATTTTATTAGTTTTAGCAGAGATGCAGTGCATTAACATAATTATGGTTTGGCATCAGTATTTGTGCTGCTGTTCTAAATATCAAACATTGGGGGTACTGGGACTAAGACAGCCTTTACATGAGAACAAGTTGTACATAGTTTGAGTACTATTCTGTCTGGCCTATCAAGCTATTCCAAGTGTTTTTACTATTAGCTTTTGTACTGAATGCCAGTAAAAGTACAATCACACTTGTATAAACTCAGGGTCCATTATCTTATAGACTCACTTGCAAGATAGCACAGCTAACAATATAGCAGTCGTAAGTAGCAGTATTTACTAGTTTTCCCACCATACCCTCCCTAGGTATTTTCTTTATGTCTGACAGTCTTTCTGTTTTACAAATTATGCATACCTTTGCTTGTTCCATTTGAGTGTGTTATTCACTTATACGGCGCACCATTTTTTACAAGAAAATATGCTTCTTCGATCAAAATCTTCTCAAAACTCGGGGTGCGTCTTATAACCGAGTATTTTCGCGCAACAAAATATAACTTTTCCAAATTTCCCTAATAATTAATGCTAAACTGAAATGAGTATGTAAATAAATGCCCATAAATGAATAAACAAAAGACAACGTTGATCATTGACTTTATCTGATTTGTTGGTTCTAAAAAGAACCGGGGTGGCTCTGAAAAGAACCGCTTGTTTGAAATCTCGGCTGAGCTCAGCTACTCATCGTCCTTGGCTTCGCTATTTGTGTCGAACTCGTTGACAATCAACTCTTCTGCGTCTTCTTCCTCGTCGTCCCAAACCGAAGGTGCTTAAAAGCAAATTAAACAAACTACAAATGCAAAGAAAAACAACTCCGATAAGTGCTGCTACGGCGAACAAGTTCGTAAACAAAGCCGGGGTGATTTCAGCAACGAGCGAACATGCTAAAAAGCACGTGCTTGAAATGATTGACGTCAGAAACAATTCAACAAATCCCTAACCTCGCTCCCATGATTGAGGCAAACTCGACTACAAATCGTTCGAAAAAATCGTCATGGCCGCTATTAAATACTCCGAAAATGATAAAGGGAAAAGAACAAACGTTCTTCGTCCATCCAGGCCTTCTTGTGTATAGAAACCTGCATTCTCCTGGGCACCTGAATTCATAGCTGACGAACGCCTTTGAATATCAGCATCTTTAACTCGCCGGAGAACAAGACATGC
>JAEMWC010000394.1:402500-535000 GCA_016490735.1 Pachyseris speciosa
CAACGTACTTTACGCAGGCGCAATGTTATCTCAAGTAGTCCATCTGTGGGTAACAAGGTCGAATTCGTAATCAAGCGTTAGAAAACTTAGACATTGCTTTTGAAAAACCTGCATTGAAACGCCTCAAAAGCTTTATATCTGAGATGTTCGTAGGACGTTTTCATTAAACCTTTAAGAGATATAGGAATAAAATAGATACAAGCCGACCAGTTTTTGTCGTAGTAGAGGAAGTAAAATTATTTTTAAGCCTCGCACTTTGGAGAAGCCTATCATGAACGTGTCACGTATCTAGTAGGTTTCATTCGTTGCAATTCACTCATCCTATAACAAATGCATAACAATGAAACTAGGTGTCACCCTCGACTGCGAAGAAGCCGTAAGTCTGTAGTAAGTCAAGAAGGAGAAAAAAAGACCAAGGTCTTATTTTTACTAGCGATGCAAACGCAAGCATAAAGTATCGTTTTGGCTACGACGTAAGCACAGTAATAACAATAGGAGACCTTACCCTTCTACTTGTGTCTATACCTCTTATGCTTGCGCTTGCCTCACTAGAAGGCCTAAAGAATACTCGCCCTCTGGTATGCCAAAACACAACAATGGGCAAATCAGGTGTGCGAAAAACAAAGAAATGTATTTTAAAACAGTAACGCAAACATTCATAAAATATGCAACATCCTAGCTGACATATTTAAATGTCGTTCCACTTGGCATACGTTTTAAGAACATTTCAAATTTTGACTATATTTTACTTACTCGGTAACGCTCTCATAAAAATTCATTTGTAAACTTTCTGAACCTTGTGTCAGCGCTAGCTAGAAAATCTAGAGCTCATTTTCCAAAAATCCTTTTATAATAAGTAATTAATTCTGACCTACACTGTATGACTGAAAAGGGCAGACAGGTCTTAGGCCATATTACCACAAGCAAAATTTCACAGGTAGCGTTACCCTACCACTCGGCAGATCGCAAGCGCATCGCAAACAACATAGAAACCAGTAAAACGATGCCCCGAGTAGGCGAGTTGTCTCTAGCAGAGCGTTTAGAAGGTAGCTAAAGTTACCCTAGTTCTATGATAACCCTAGATGCTTTCTAAATACGTTGATAAAAAAAAAAAGAAGAAAATTAATGTACAAGTGGTAAGGTAAAACTAGGGTAACCCTTCCTTCCTGTTTGCAAACAGGGCTTAAAGCTTAAAAAAATAGCTGCCACATTTAATTTTGTTTCCTTTCGGAAACCGAAGAACTTTTCTGAGATCGGTGAATTGCAGGTACATGTAGTATGACAGCCAAATTTAACTTAACAACAGTCAATCATTTACCTTCGGTGGCCTCAGTCAAACTGTATTTTGGTTTCCCAACAAAATACGCCTCTTTTATATACCAGAAAAAGTAATATTGCAAGCATATTTCTTGAGTTGAGCATCTTTACTTAATTTCTGCGGAACTTACTTTTAGTCTCTGAAATTGCAGAGTCTGTATTCTCCTTCTCTTGATCTTTATTTCCTGAGAGCGACCAGTGCTAGTCCTCTTCTTGTTTTCTATGTTCAAAGAAAATAAAAGAGCTTTTAAACATACCGACTCAAGGGAAGATGTGCAGATGTAAGGGGAAGTTAGGGGTGCTAAAGAAAGGTGACGCTAAATTTCAGTCCATGGTTGAATCAATTTTCGTCTGGTTTTCACCAGGAAAGGCAACTGCAAGAATTACAATGGAGTCCATGTGCCGTTATCCCGTAATTATCTATCTATTACGTCCAAGCCCTTTTCACGGCAATCTAAAGGTTCTTATACGATAGTGAAAACCAGGACGAGGACGGGAAGTTGAGCACCATGGGAACGAGGTTAGCCTGCACAGCAAGAGTTTCCGTGGGTTTTCCCAGCGACCAAAACATCAAAAATCCAGTTGACTGGTCTTTCTTTGGCAGGAAACCCCACGGAACTGGGAAACGCTTACTACGCAGGCTAGAACGACGTTGGCCAGGTCTTACTTGGGATCAAGACTAGATGGGGTAATTACTTCATTTTATAAATGTTTGAGCATACCTCAAAGAGCATAATTATGCATGAAAAGGTTTCTTACACATTTGCTTATGTTATAGATTGAAGGCCCAACTTTCTCTTTACGAGGTTCATTGAAACAGTTAGCTGTTGTCTACAGTGTTTTTCACGGAAATAAAAATGATACGTACTTCGGGGAATTTGCCAATAACCATTTGTTGTATTGCTGCCATGGTGATCACATTTTTTAAATCAGAACATTCTTCATTAGCGACGCCTGAAAGAAAGACCGAAAACTCATAGTGAATGTCATCTGATAAGCAATCACGATTAAACATAAAAGATGGTAATGATTAAAAAGCAGAATGAAAGCATTACTGACAAGGCAAATGGTAGTTGAAAAGGCACATACTGCAGTAGTGGTGGTGGTAACTGAGCGAGTGAATAAAAACGATAACCATTTGTTTGCTTTCCTAGCGGTTTCATCTCAGCTGTCATCTGTTCGAGTGAGTTATGACTAACAAGAAGTCTTGATCAGTAACGGATTGCGGCCCATCATATCAGTTTACGGTACAATGACACCTCAGAAGTTTCACGAGAAAAACTAGTTGTGGACCAATGAGAGACAGGAATGTTTTCTAAATTTAGAAAATACTGTAAAGTGATTAGCCAAAGCCTAATCCGAGGATCAAGACCTCTGGGTTTGGACTCCGGGAAGAACGAACTCCCAATCTCTGAAATTGCAGGCAGCAATCATCTTATCTTGATGTTCAACTTTCTGAAAGCGGCCAATTCGCAATCTTGGTCTTCTTGCCTTTTATGTTGATAAAAAACGATAACAATAAATATATAGATAAAACATTTTGGTGGTATATTGACTAAGAAGCAAAGCGGCTAAGTATATATCCACCACGTTAATCAACACCCCCTTGTTTTCTCTTAAAATAAAGACAAGAACAATATTGTGTGGCTGAAAATGGGGAAGTGGGTGACAAAGTGCTCAATTGATATTTTAGCCCCATGAACCCCTGGAGTGTCAAGAAAACAAAACCTACAGCACAGGGGATGTACACAACGGATGAAGAGGAATGAGTTGGCCTTCTCTCAGGACCATTGTGAGCATTCTCGGGTGGACAAGAGGGAGTTGGACCTCCTCTCTGATTGGAGGGGCTAACCTAACTGCAACGAGTAGAGATTGGAGGGAACTGTGCCTCCAAAACTCGAGTCTATGTGGGCAAACGTGTCACGAGAGGAGCCCTTCATGCCCATTCTGTGTTTATTTGACCACCTAAACATAACTTAAAACGAAAGGTAGCGCTATAACTCGACGGCATAACTTGAGAATAAAACTCTACATTTAAAGCATTAATACTGGACTAAGAAAGCGATCAACAATTGGATTTTCATTTGAATAGTTAACATACCTAAGCAAACTGAAAAAATTAACGTATCTAAGCCGATTTCTAATACAAATAAGTGTAGTACTGAGTTTCACCACGATCTATACTGTTCATTCAATCAATTAACATATCTGAACCATCTCAAGTGCGGTTTAGTTGAAGTGTACACAAAGCAAGCTCGAAGGAGTATTTAGCTTGTGGGAGTCCTATAAATCATACCAAGAATTAACTAAGCCATAAAGGGCCTGTTTACATGGAGGGAGGGTGCCCCGGCTAACCAAATTACCCAGCTAGGAGGGCAAAAACATAGTTCGCCTTTACATGCAACTAACCGGCGGATAGTCAGCGGGCTATTTTTAGATCGGCCGTGAGAACAGCAAACAAGATGGCGGACGAAGAAATCTTTTTTAACGGTAAGTTCAATTTGTTGATCGCTTATTCCGTTAGTGGCCGTTTTTTAGTGTGTAGGGTCGTTATTTTGCACTCTGGTCATCGATCGTTGTCACCAGGGGCAGTTAACTTTAAAAGTTGACCTAAAATTTATCACTGCTTTCACGGTCTTCTCACCTCGGCTAGCCGGGATAACCCGGCACGAGCCGCTTGCATGGCAAAAAGCTAGCCCGCCTAGAAGGGTGCCCCGGGCAAGTAGACAGGGTGCCCCGGGAAGGCGGGCTACCCTGTCAAGCATATAAACGCTTCAATGCGTTTTCTAAAGAAACGTATAAAAGAGTAGCTCGGTTAGCCAGGTAACCTGGTTAGCTGGGACACCCTCCCTCCATGTAAACAGGCCCTAACACCAACTCAAGTGTGGTGCTTAATCATTCGAAGATTTAAATATTCATTTAAGGAATTTAAAGGCTAACGT
Organism: Pachyseris speciosa; assembly: GCA_016490735.1. NCBI lineage: Eukaryota > Metazoa > Cnidaria > Anthozoa > Scleractinia > Pachyseridae > Pachyseris > Pachyseris speciosa. The sequence goes on from JAEMWC010000394.1 coordinate 406,760, forward strand.
ACAGAAACTAACCGAAGTATAGCCCTGAGTTGCACTAGGATTTGAGTTTTCAACAACATTCTAGATGTCTGGACAAGCCCCTACGCAAGCTATATTACTGAAAAGTTTGAGCAAGCAAGAGCTTTCGATGGAAGGGAACAAAAAATATTACGTACCAAAATGGCGCACTGTTGTTTATCTCGTGTAGAAAGATGGCAAGGTTCATTCTGATTGAATGGTTCGCAGGGTTCTCATGTGAGGTCACCCTGAGGTTAGTGGCTGGATATTTGGAGAAAGCTAATACTTCAAAATAGAAAACTGAATTTAATTTCCCACATTAACTGTGATTTTACCGACACTGAGGTGAATGGCTGTTTGAAGTATATACCACACCTGTCTGGCCAGTGATTATCCAGCTGCCCAATAAGCTACTTTTAGTCCTTTACGAAAATTGCCAACCCTATTCCCAGGCTTCAGTTGCCAATCAGAGGACCCGAAAAGCACTATTTACTTGTGTGGTATAACCTGAATATTTTTTTGTTAAAACGTTGCTCAAGACACCTTTAAGGAGGCTCGCATCAGAGTAGACCTATTCAAATCAAAATTTCCTACGGAATACAAGCTTCGATTCCTTGGCACTACAACACCTTTTCGACATATGATCAAAGTTTATTTTCTCAAAGGTTTCCAAGCAACAGCCGTTACCATAGCAACGATAATGCATGGCCGCTCATTTTGAAATTATCAATTATCTCAAAATCCAGTCAGGCACTTCATATCGAACTTCAAAAGACAATGTAAATGCCTCAAGTCCCACAACTTGTAGGCCAAATTCTAAAAAAAAATCTGTAAGTGCGTTTTCAAGTAAATTGCAAATAAAATATCAAAGGCTGGTTTTGCTCATTCCCACACTTTTCTTCAAGCTTTTCAAGGAATGTTAAATGTTAAACTTAAAACACTTTTCTTCTCTGTCCAAGGAATAGACCTTTTTAGCTTGTAGGTTTTGTTTTCCCAATGTAGACCATGTGATTTTACCCTGGAGAACTGTTTCTTTGAAATTTTGCCTTATTCATATGCATATATATGTACGCATAATTTATGAAAAGACAAAGGACGAATCCCCTTGGGAAGATCACATGGTCTACATTGAGAAAACAAAATCTACAAGCTAAAAAGGTCTGTTATCATGGTAATAAAGCATTAATTTTTCAATTTCATTTAATTGAGCCTCTTAGGTGGCTGTGATTGTTGATATTTAAGAACAGAAACAGCTAAATTCATGCAAATTACGAGCTTTTTTACTTGTCCATGTTTTTATTTAAATATATTACAATCACAGCCACCTAGGAAGCTCAATGCCGGTGAATTTAAACGTTTTGCTACCATGATAATTCCTTGAAAAGAGAAAAAAAGTGCAAAAGCTTAATATTTCCCGGCAAAGCTTGAAGAAAAATTCAGGAATGAACAAACCCGGCCTTCACAACTTTATTTGCAATTTACTTGAAAATGCTCTTCCAGATTTTTTTGGTATTTGGCCACACGTTGCAGGACTTGAGTAGTTTATACTTGAATAGTTTCATTATGGAGTATCTGACTGGAATGCGAGATAACTGGCCTTTTCAGAATTAGCAACCAAAATGGCTTGCCAAAATGGCTTGCTCAAGGAATACCTGCCCACTCAGTCAATAATTTCATATTAAATCAAGGATTGAGAATGGGGGGTCCTTTTTCGGTCTCTGTGGCTGACATAACAAGGCACTTCATGTAATGTTCAATAACACAAAAAATATTAATGTTAACATGAATTCTACATAGAATCAGTTTGGCTAAACCAGAATAATCACATGTGAAACTTTACATTAATTTTTTCAATCCATACCTGATGAGCTTGCTAACCAAACCTGGGTACAGCTGTAAGTGGCACTCAAAGCATTATCGAACTCTTCACTGTCAACATCACTTGCAAGCACTATTAGCAACAAATTCCTAACAACAAGATAGTGCATTAAAATTCACTCAGCCTTCTGGAATGTTTAGGCTTGATGGATTAAATTTTAAGCAAGTGCTCATACTGAATGCTTAGTTAAGGCCTGCCGGTGACTTACCCCGGTATCTGAAATATTCCAGTTAGCATAAAATTTGTCTTTACTGGGTCTGCATTTCATGTCATTAGTCATGGAGAGGTGGACACAGATAGAACATTACTTCACTTCACTTCACTTTATTTAAATAATTTATAATATACAATTTAGAAAAATACACAACCCTCATGTAGCAAAGCTAATCGAGGCGGGTTGTGTAACTTGTATTACTAGTATAGTGTGATCAACCTGGGTTAAGGGTTAAGTCCTAAAAAACAGACAATTGTTGCTCCAAGCAGAAGTCCTCTTCAGAGTTAAGTGGTGTGATCCAACCAGATGACTCTTTCACACTCAAGCTTTTGAAACATCAGTAAAAAAAAAAACATTATTATTCACGACTACATATACCCATGACATAATGCAGACAGAACCAGCAGTTTCAAATCTCTTTGTCCATGAGTGAAATGACCAAAAATTAATGGGAAGATGGAACAAAATCTGTTGCAACTTTTCAAAAAGTTAAGCCACCATTTTTCAAGAAAATTTAGTTTATCAACAGAGTTGATAATGTAAATTGACCACCGTACAGGGATTTGATTAGCTGACGTTTCGAGCATTAGCCCTTTGTCGGAGCAAGTTCTTTTTTTTCTTTCCAAAATGCTCCACACTGAACAGACCGTCTGTAACTTGAATTCTGTAGTGATTTCATTGCCTTGGTCTCTACAGTACAATCATTAATTTTTTTGTAACAAATCATGATTAATAAATTGTAAATTTGGAAGAGAAAAGGTGAAATTTAATCTCTGTTATACTTTCCAGACCTTCAAAGCCAGGCCACTAAAAAGGTTTCAAAATGAGATATTCTAGTAGGTAGTAATATAATAATAATTGTTAAAATTTGAATTTGAAATGAGTCATAAACCATGATACATCTTTTGTAAAAAAATCTTGCCACATGGTAATTAATTTAAATGTTAATTGTCTTGTTTCCTTTGGTCAAATGACAGAAATCAAGATTTATAATTAAGTTTATGTCCTATATTAAAATACCAAGACTGAAGATCTTTACGATTACATGACTGCCTTTACCTTATCATTGTCACATTCAGCTTTGATTCATGCAAATTGTCCCTAACAGAAAAAAAACATACAATATTAATGAGGGCCACTGATGTTCCAGTCCTGACTGTTACATGAAGGTGTTGGATAAAATATTAAAACAAAGTCGTTATTATTTGTGTCATTGTTGTTATAGTCATTGCAGTAAGGTACGTACACCTCATTTCATCTAGTGGAACACATACATGTAAGCCCAGGAAACTGACCTGCCCCCAGAGCATGTGGCTTCATACAGGTGTAGCTCAGTGAGTAAAACACTGCACCAATACGGCAGAGGTCATGAGATGAGATAATGATATGAACTTATGTAAGAGTGAAGAGTAGCCTTTCATTTCACGTAGTTCTTCTTTAATTCTTTAATTCTTTTAATACTAATTAATTATCCAAAAAGTTACAGAAACACAGTCACTGTGGGGCTACTGGGCACTGCTAGAGCACAGCCCTGGTCAGGTTACTTTTCTTTTCATTACAACAGTACGTGTACATTACAGTGTGTAAAAGTATGTAGCCTGCGAGCAAGCTCTCTATTGACAGATGACAGTGACTCCTTTCCATTCTTCAGCAGTTTTCTTCTCTTTTTTGGGCCTGCCACTTTTCAACTGCTGCTGTAATCAGTGCCTTGATTCAGGTGTTCCAACTTGGGGGCCATTGATGGCAATCATTAGAAGAAATAACACGCCACCAGTCAATTATGATTGATGACAGCCTCATTCGACTTGCCACAAATCTTAAACGTGATCGCATTCCTGGGAACACGTGAAAATAATACCAGAATTCACTCCGAAAAAGAAAGCCAGGCAAGGAAGAAAAACTTTTTTCCTTCGGTGAAGGATTTCTGTCGACTCTGTGCTTCTTTTAAAGTTGACAAAGTTCAATGCAGAAGCCAGGACTATCACTTTTGAACTGAAAATTTGTTTCAACCAGCTCGGCTGGCTTGATGATCGGTGTTGTTATTAACGGTGAAATATTCGACTGCATATGATGACCGGTGTTGTTATTAATGGCGAAATAATTATTCCTCTGCATAATTATATAAGCGGATCAGTTGCTTTATGGTTTGTGGTCTATTGACAGTGAAATATTCCTCTGTATATAATATAAATGGGTCATGCAGTTACAGTTGTACTTCCTGGTGCTGTTTATTAAAATCTGAAATACTGCTCTGTATATTATATGAATGGATCAGAGACTTCACAGTTTGTTAACAGGGAAATATTTTTCCTCTGCATGCATATAAATTCCCACGTGAAAGCAAATTGGACTGAGTTTGCAGCCCTTCTGGATGAAAAATAAAGACCTTACTTAAGCTATATGTAGCTGTACTCGCCCGTTGTTAGCACTTTGTATACATGTAACGATGACCAAGAGCATTATTTAGCGCTGCCTTGTCATATTGGTTCTTTCCATGAACAAAAAGTCCAGAAGGAAAACTCCACAGCTCAGAAAACAGGAAGGAAAAATTGTTCTTTCAGATGGAAGTGAATACCTGAAACTGGCTAATAAAACCTCCGAAATACAAGCATCCAACATTGAGTTGGAAGCAGCTGTAGAATTTCTTACTTCTGGTGAAATTTAATCCATTTCATTGCTGTCCTGCAGTTTCCGGGGTGGAAACACGGGGCACCCGAGCACTGAGATATTTATAAGCATTATAGGTTATTCAGGCTATTACTCACAATAAAAATAAAGATTTGCCTAATATGTGTTTGTCTTTCTTTGGTCATTTTGAAAGGGATCTGTTAGCCTGAAGACGGTTTCTCCGTTCGATTTCAAAACACAATCACTTCAGGAGCGTCGAAAGCTGGAGACGCCATTAACATCCAGGGATTCAAGTATTAATTATTACATGAAGCTCCCTCCAGGAGCGAGTTTTGGATGTCAATTTTTAAATTAATTTTTAATTATAGTAAGAGAGAAAGAGAGTTACTAGTTAAAATTTAAAACTTGTCACCTGAAACTCGCTCCTGGTGGGAGCTTTTTGTTAATACTTGAAACTTGAGACATTAACATCGTCTCTAATATCTAGTGTTCGGGCTCCCTGTGGTGGACACGAAAATTCTTCAGTCATCGTGACAAGCTCTCCTTCTCTCACCCCCACCCCAATCCTCTCACAGCTTGTGATCTCACAAGACCCCAATAGAAAGCTTGTTCGCTGGCTAAAATATACACATCCAGTTCAACATCTGGAGCAATAAGCTACATGCTACATTTCAGTTTAGCCTTCACCACTTGATGAAGAACTGAACAAGAAGCGGTAAGAATGATTAAAAGAACTCTTAAACGTAAATTGCATTCAATGTTCATTGAACGCATCATAATCTTGGGTGCCCTGTGATACTAAGCGGTGAGATTTTTTTGTCATTCGTTCTTGAATTACGTCATAGATGACATCGTGGGTTCAGCCTCGCTTTGTTTATTTACGTGAAGTTCGACATTTGACTCAACAGGCAAACTTAACTAATTTGGGTTAACCTAATCTGCATAGTATGGCTCATGTAAAGTACAGCATTTGACACGATAACTTGTGGTTGTTCTTATTCTACTCATCCTTGTTGGATATGTGATGATTATCACCAAATTGGCAAAGGGGGCATCATACGCTGCTAAAACTGAAATGGCATGACCTTCCTCTCTAATCGCAACAGCTCTGTATAAAGTTATAATTATAATATTATGATGAACTTAAGGGTAAAGAGCAACCTCAACTTAAGAGAAAAAAATTCCACAGAGAAAGGCATTGCATTGCTGGGGAGAAGGGGCGGGGGGGGGGGGAGGGGGTTCTTTAACAAGTTACCAGTCATTAGAAGTCCAGTTTTCCCCACAAAAGTTGTGAACTCTTTGAATAAAAATTAATTTTTGCAAAGTACTGCATGTTGTAAGTCAATACAATACAATCTTAAACTTTCACAAACTTCCTTAACATAGGGAAATTAGAATCATAATAAATAATTATCATTATTCTTACTTTCAAAAAATGACTGTCACTCAGTTAAAACAAATAATAATGATGATCACTTGATCAGCATGAGTGAAAACAGGTGGAAAATGGTCAAAAGATGTCCTTATGGCTTACTTGTAATTACTATCAGCTGGCATATGCATCCTCTATAATGAGTATGAAATTGAGTGACCAATATTATTGGTGAATAGTAACATTCATCAAGCCAATCCTCAACAGGATTGTTTTTTTTTAAATCATATTCTACAGTGTGCATTCCTCAAGACAAGCACACTTCTTATGGAAAATACAACAAATGGCATCTAAAATAAATTTTCTGAAGCCCCAGGATGTTGATGTCCATAGAATGCTTATCTTGAGAATAATTATGCTGATGTTGTGCTGTGGGATAGTTACTCTGAACATGATCAGCCTTCAGGGTTTTGAATTATTTAAATTTACACATTCCTACTGCGCACACAAATAGCACCCCAATAGACCCTATGCAAAAATGGCTGCCTTTAAATTATTATTTTGTTCGTATATTCAAAATAGCCTCACTAACCTCGTTTTTGAAACAAAAATTCTGAAGAATTTCTTATCCCGAACGAGGTTAGTGAGGCTATTTTGAATACAAACAAAATCTTGAATATTTTTAATAATACAAACAAAATCTTGAATAATTTTAATAAAGGCAACCAGTTTTGCATAGGGTCTGTATCCAGCCACATCATACACAGAGTGTGGGCGAAGAGTGAACAATGTACATGTAATCAAACATGACAAACATTGCAACTCTCTTAAATGCCTGCAGTGAACCCTGTTTTAGCAGATTGATTGAAAGAGTACAAACCAAAACGAGACAACCCATTGGTTTTCTGCAAAATTTCTGACAGAACTATTCACTTAAATTTGCATTTTAAAGGGTCCCTCCAAGTCGCACAGGTTCCTTGGTTGACTCTAAATTTCATTTTTCATTTTCTTTGTTTACTCCACATTATCATATAAGATTTCTTACAGTGACTAGGAAGAGAGAAGGAGTGGGGAAGGGCATGATATAGTAGCCCTTTTAAATAAAAATACATAATTTGTTAAGATAAAAAGAGGAAACCTTACTATAAAATAGAGGAGATGAGAAACTGAAGGAAAAGAAGTTTTACATAGGCCCATGGTAGAAACTAATACTGAGCACAATAATACTGAAAGAGAGCTATTATCAATAATTGTTTTGTGGGTTTTTGGCAACTAGAAATGGGAATATCATTCCAGTAGTAGCATCCAATAATTGTTGGGCAAAATTTCCTAATATTTATTCTGAAGGGACTAGGATTCAGTTACTGTAGAGACACAATTCAAGTGGCGTAATTATCTAAATTTACTTTCAAGAGGAACATTTTTCGCTCAAAACAACTCCTGTTCATAAGTAACACTGAAAATTTGAGTTCAATGGCAAAAACTTATAAGTCAAAAGTGTAAGTTGTTTTCAATCGTTTTCTGTTTCTAAACAGAGTTTTGACTGCAGTTGTGCTTGTTTTGGGCATTTTTGATGGATTCATTTTCATCGTCAAATGGAATGAAAATCGTACATGTAAATTTACGTAATACAAATCAATATAAATGATGACAGTGAAAGAATTTGAACAAAATACTAAACTACACCTGTATTTTCTGAAATTAATTGGCTTGATAGCTGAGTTAATCTTTTGTCTCACGATTGAGTCACAAAGATGTGGATCCCGACGTTTCAACCGCTATACTGCTGGTCTTCATCAGGCGATGGTGTCGACTGGCTGCATGTGAGTATAAGAAGCACCCTGGCTGGTGGTGATTGGTGCGTTTCGATCCTCACTTAGGCTGTTGTTGATTGGTGATTTCGATCCTTGTCGTTCAGACTAGAAATTGTTCCCTCAGCGGTCTGCTTTGGTACTGATCGGCTGTTGTGGTGTTTGATCATGGGCATCCACGCTTCAGGAATTTCAATTCCACTGTCCCTGTTGATGTTGTTTGGGTGAAGTCTTAGGTGAATAGTCTCTTTAACCCTACGGGTGTACCAATGTGGGTCTCAGTCAATAAATTTAACTTCGTCCCAGAGCAGATAATGTCCAGTCGCGTTGCTATGTTCTGAAACGGCGGAGGATTGGGTTCAAGCAAGCCGTATGTCTCTATCGTGTTCCTTAATCTGTTCATGCATAGATCTTCCCGTCTCTCTAATATAAACCTTACCACATTCGCAGGGAATCTTGTAGACTACTCCATCTTGTTTTACTGGATCGACAATGTCCTTAGGTCGCACTAGGTGTGATCTAAGAGTTGTGTCAGATCTGAAAACAGTCCGTATGCCTTGTTGTTGTAGGCAATGGCGAAGAGCCTCCGATATGCCTTTGACGTATGGCAGAACCACAGTAGATTTAATTTCGGGTTCAGGTTCTTTAGTGGCTGTTCGTCCCTTGGTTTTCGTAAGATTTTTTACAAACGAAAACAGATAACCGTTGGAAACAAGGACCGATGAGAGGTGTTTCTTTTCATGAGAGATAACTGATGGTTTTGTCATGAGGTGTTTAGATCGATCGTACAGGCACTTGACAATACCGCGTTTTACAGATTGTGGGTGGTGTGAATCATACGCTAGGTACTGGTCAGTGTGTGTAGGCTTTCTGTAAACACTGGTAGAGAGGAAACTGAGAATGACAACTCAATTCCCTTCCTTGATACGTTGATCATCAAGGATTCGAATGGATACCTCTCTACCAGTGTTTACAGAAAGCCTACACACACTGACCAGTACCTAACTAGTGTATGATTCACACCACCCACAATCTGTAAAACGCGGTATTGTCAAGTGCCTGTATGATCGATCTAAACACCTCATAACAAAACCATCAGTTATCTCCCATGAAAAGAAACACCTCTCATCGGTCCTTGTTTCCAACGGTTATCCGTTTTCACTTGTAAAAAATCTTACGAAAACCAAGGGACGAACAGCCACTAAGGAACCTGAACCCGAAATTAAATCTACTGTGGTTCTGCCATATGTCAAAGGCACATCGGAGGCTCTTCGCCGTTGCCTACAACAACAAGGCATACGGACTGTTTTCAGACCTGACACAACTCTTAGATCACACCTAGTGCGACCTAAGGACATTGTCGATCCAGTAAAACAAGACCGAGTAGTCTACAAGATTCTATGTGAATGTGGTAAGGTTTATATTAGAGAGACGGGAAGATCTATGCAAGAACAGATTAAGGAACACGATAGAGACATACATTGCACGGCTTGCTCAAACCCAATCCTCCTCCGTTTCAGAACATAGCAACGCGACTGGACATTATCCGCTCTGGGACGAAGTTAAATTTATTGACTGAGACCCACACTGGTACACCCGTAGGGTTAAAGAGGCTATTCACATAAGACTTCACCCTAACAACATCAACAGGGACAGTGGAATTGAAATTCCTGAAGCGTGGATGCCCACGATCAAACACCACAACAGCCGATCAGTACCAAAGCAGACCGCTGAGGGAACAATTTCTAGTCTGAACGACAAGGATCAAAATCCTCCAATCAACAACAGTCTAAGTGAGGATCGAAACGCACCAATCACCATCAACCACGGTGCTTCTTATACTCACATGCAGCCAGTCGACACCATCGCCTGATGAAGACCAGCAGTAAAGCAGTCGAAACGTCGTGATCCACATCTTTGTGACTCAATCGTGAGACAAAAGATTAACTCAGCTATCATTTGAAACCACGATGACAAACACCTTTCATAATATTAATTGACTTGATGTACAACATAAAAAATTTGCATGAAATGTGAAATCTGATGCGTCACACAACAACTCAAGGTAAAATATCTCGCATGCAAATACTTTTTGCTGATGTTTATCTCGCATGAAAATACTCTTTGCTGATTTTTACAAGCCTCCATAGAAGCATAATAACTGAGGTGATAGATGCAAATTTAAGGTGATTTATATGATAAAATTTGGCAGCATGTTTACCGAGTATTCATTCTTGTGTATTCATCAGTGACAGGTATAATGAACCAACAAAATCAGTTGGTAGAGCAATTAATTCACTGATATCCCAGAGGTGGTGGGTTTACTTTCACTATGCTTTATTTGCACTACTGCTTAAGTAGTGTTCAAAACAGTTACTGTGATGGTCATTCACATCATCATCTGATGTTTTACATGTATGTCCTCAGACAGACGATCACAACAGTACATTTTGTGCTTTTACTTTGAATGTTTGCTGCATGCGCCAGTGCAGATAGTTTTGAAGATACTCATTGAAAACGAGCAGACTTCTGTTTGGGACTTGTCTTAGATGAATTCTCCCAACTCCATAATGTTTCCGCGGTCTTAGGATTGGTGAAATGTTTCATGGCTTACAGAAAAAGCGAGCTGGGTTTCAAAAAATGTGCTCTTCAAAATTAATGAACAATGGAAACCTCGATGCAGCAGCTAGCCAGTTTTAACCCATTGGCACCTGTGCATGCCAAAACCGGCCGTAAAAAACTCCCATGCTTCAAAACATTGCAACTTTCTCAATCGCACGAATATTGCCTTAACTGTTAGTTGTGAGCACGAAATGGAATGCCCTTTAAATTTGGATATCCAATAAATGCAAGAAACGTAGCGATTTTTACCAAATATGGCCTTTTGAGTTTGGACGAGAACGAAACTGACCGTTTTTAACGTCAAAGAGAAACCACAAAAATGCCCCTTTTTGCCTTCATGTTTTTTTAAGGAAATCATCGCCGAAAAACCAAACTTCAACCATCATAACGAAATCCATATTCCTCTCCCGAGCGTAGATACAGCCTTTTGTTCCAGTGCATTCGGGCCTTTCCGCCATTTTCAACATCTAGACCACATTGCATGCTGGGAAATGACGAGAATTTTTGACAGCACCCGTTCCTTCTCCCAATTCTTTCACATATACAGCCTGCAGTCTACAGCCACTCCAACCTACTGCCAAAAATTCCTGCTTGTGGTCATCTTCAGTACTCAGAAATTCCAAAATAAGTGGCGGTAGTTCGAGAAATTCATCAATAGTCGAGTCCCAAAGGTACTAAGTGTTCGACCGGCCATATTCCCAGTTCCTCGAGTAACAAGCCAAATTCAACAACAAAGTACATCACCTTGCTCGATTCTTTAAGAAAGTGGACTCTTAGCTACCGTCACGCTTAATGATGCTCATCAGGGAGCCGCTAAAGATGAAAAATGGCTGTAAATTTCGCAGAAATTACAAGCAAATCGAACTTGGGCCATTGTTGTCGCTTCACGGATAAAAAATAGCTACGTCAAAATGACGTTTTCAGCAACCTTGAGCCTCCAGTGGCTTAGGACAGCACCACTTTTCCCTGGTAGTTCAAATAAAGAGTCACAAATTGCTATTCATCGTTTATAGGTGGAAAATCACTCCGAAAATGTAAAAACAGCCGGTAGTCAATGGGTTAATTAGAGTTTTTGCTAAAAAAAATAATAATCTGCCCCACTCCCCCCCACGAGAATTTTTGACTTCATAGACAGCTCCCTCTTTACATTATAACTTCCACATCTGAACAAGACTCTCTAAACATCAGAGATTTTTCACCTAAGTCCAAAAATACCTCTCGCTTTCTGAACTTCTAGCATGGCAACCTTTCAGAAATGAACCAAGACTAGCTAGCAACGGTGTGTCGCTTTTGAGACTTTTTCTTCCACCTGGCTCCTAATTTGTACTCCAAAACTGAGAGTCAAGTTATATCACTTTGTGATTTAGCAAGCACAAAGAAAATCCCCACTGGTTTCTTCCAGAAGTGCTAGTGACTTGCATATCTCCAGACTTAAGGATGTCTTTCAACCACCAGGCAAGTAGGCAAACATAATAAAATTCAATTAAGCTAGCGATTGAGACCTCACAGCCACGTAAATTTCGTATCAATAAAACTTAAATTGCTGTTTTTAACCCTTTAACTGTCAACTTCCTTGAGATCTTGAGGCAATTTTCTCAATGCAGGTAATTAAACGGGATTTAGCTGCCCTTAACATGAAGGGCTCCGTTGAGAGGTCTGCTGCTCTAGAATACCAAGGACTCAACTTGCATCGTGACATCACCAACTTCAACTGTTGTTGTTTCTCTCGCGAGTGTAGCAACTTTTAGTCGGTAAGTACTTGGTTTATAAGAGTGTTTTCGAGCCATTTTCCACTACACAAGCTCCCAGTCTGGTATCATTAAGCTGGAATAGAGAGTAGCGGCAAATCTCTGAATGAAACCAGGGATGAGGGAAAATTTCATGCCAACTGGGATGCCAAAAGTGTTCGTGTCAAAGCATGGCGGCTCTGAACCTGAGGTTGTTTCTCTCACCGTTCCGCGGTGGATTCTTGGACCTAGCAAGGCAATTTTGGCGAGATTTGACTTGCAAAGAACATGACTTTTACAATATTTCGCTAGTAGGTCCGAGTGGCTCGACACTTATAAAAAATCTACAAATTGTTGATGGCAGGACTTCCATTTCGCTGTGGCATCACAGTTCCCAGAATGCAATTGCGGCACCAAAGACAAATGCAGAGGCTTTCAAAAGTGGTTTGAATGAAATAGTTGATGCTTGACTCACTGTACGCGCAAGAGGCAGAATGGAAGGTAAATGCTCAGTCATGAGATGAAAGTTTTCTGTCATCAGGAAATTTTGCTTTCAAAAGGAGATTTTAAATTAAAGAGGTTAAAGCAAAGATGTGTGATTTTCGCTTTGGTCAATGGTGCATAAAATGGGCATTTGTGGTTTTGCTTGAAAACGAACAACGATATGGAAGGGTAATCGAAGGTTATCGTTAGTTAATTTGCCCTTCAGGCCTAAAACAGTTACTGGTTGACACTAGAAACAGGACATCATAACCAGCTTCTAAATTTGAGAATGTGGCAAAGCTTGAAAGTGGTAGCCCTGTCTATCATACGAATTCGTACGATTGGCACTTAAAGGGTTAACTTATAGTCTATGTCACACTATCAAACAATCCTTTCTACCTGTCAGTCATTTCGCGGTTTTACTCTTTTTGTAATTCACGCATGAATCTTAATACAAATGAGCTTAACTCATTTGAAGGGCTGGGGACATAACCAACCCAAATGACTTTTAGGGTATATTTCTTTTTTTTTTTGGTCCAAATCAGCTTATTAATAAATGTTTGCATATGTGGCCTTTGATTCAGTAGAACAACATTGCCCCGTGTAGCTTTTTTGCCAGGTTCTGTTTCTTTTTCAAGAAAAACCATATGCAAAAAAGGCCCTAAAAGTCATTTGGGTCGGTTATGCCCCTCGGCAGCCCTTCAATTTTAAGGTGCTTTTTTCAGCTTTGTAAACAAATTTGCATGTACCGGTACCTAAATTTTTCATATAAAAATTTAAACTTTCTGTGATGAAGGCAAATGGAATCACAAGCAAGCTACAGTGTAGCAAACACTTTAAAATGGCTTACCAAAAACAGTTGGAACCATCTGTGAAGAAAATGAGAAACAATAGAAAGCTTCTTAAATCTGCATATGGCTCCTCCTTTGAAAATCATTCATCCTGTTTGATATGTTCCCCGACATGTATGTATTCCAATGGAAACTGAGCCTTTGAAAACACCTTTGTTGTGAGCACACCTCTCCCTGAGGAAATTGAAAAAAAGATGTAATATGGCAGAAAGTAACACCCACTGTATCACGAACAACGCAGAAACACCTCCTTTGTGATTTTTATTAAACTGACATAAACTTCAGCCACTTCTTTTTCATTAGACACAAAGTTTTACTACATAGTATGATCATAGGACTGTTTATAATACAGTACGCACTATCACTATCACTATCTACTGTTACAATGCAGCACTTGCCTTACATGAAATTTGCAAAGAGCAAAATATATTACAAAATGCATTAGAGAAAGCTATAATTCATGGTTACGCAGTATGAAAAATATTCTTCATAACAGATTGAAAAAAGAAGAAATAACAGACCACTTTGCTTTAAATTCTTTTTCACAATCATCTGGAGGAAAAAAGGATGTATCTTTCTATTTTATTTGAGTAGTATAGTAGTTGGGGGCTCGAGACCATTTTTAATGATCTCAAACCAAACCCAACTACTACACTACTTTCAATATAATGGTTTCCAACTTTTGATCTCGTATTTTGATCTCGTATTTTGATCTCGTATTCTGGTCTCGTATTCTGGTCTCGTATTCTGGTCTCGTATTCTGGTCTCGTATTCTGGTCTCGTATTTTGATCTCGTATTTTTGTAATCTATATATTTTTTAAAATGCGTGACATTCTCGGAAAAATCACCAAGCGTGACTTTCTCGGAAAAATTACCTTTGAATTTGTTGAAGCAATTAAAGATGCAGAAAAAAAAATAGCAAAACTGGTGGCCACCAGAACCTCTCATGAGGGACTTAATTTGGAATTTGAATTACCACCCGTCCCTCATGAGAGGTTTTTTGTTTTTGAATTCCCACCTCCACACCACCCGAGCACTATCATTGATGTTTTTCTTCTGACAAGCTTAAGCTCGACTATAGCTCTACCCAACAACCCGACACCATCTCAGGGTGATTTTTTGTGTGTTTTTAACCCATGGAATAACGGCGGGGGTTTTTCGTTATTCCATGGGGTGGCTTGTATACATTTCGCTAACGAAAGGCCCCCGCTTTTTCCAATCGTTAGATACTTTGTATACAAGCCACAATTTATCTGTGTAAAAAACCCTTTTATATGCGTTTGTATTTTCATTTTTACGCTTGTGGTACATAAATGAAATTTTCAAAGATAAAAATTAATACGCATGTGTAAAAAGCGAAAAATCTAGAATCCCCAAAACATAGTGACGTAGTTTGATGACTCATTCGAAAGGGAAACCCCCCAACAAATGTTCCTGTCTCATATGCTAATTCTTCGGGTAAAGGGTCAGAAAAAGGGCAGTATTTTAAATTAAATATACAACAAAACTCACAATACTATCCTGAACTAGGCAAATCAGTGGGTTTGAGGCGATAAAAACACCACAACTATGGTGTGACGTCAACAGCTAACTGAACTTTTTAGATTTTATAATGTCCGTATGCGTAGCTTGTCACGCCATTATCGTGAATATACCGCTTGTCATCGAAACAGCTGAGTGATACTTTATTGATTTCATAACTTCCTAATTGATGATTTTGACTTATTGTTTTCATTTTATGGTGTATCTGTTTATTATTGAAGAGTGTCTCTTTATAGTTTTCATGTTGAATGTTCTTTTTAATGACGTTCTTTTTGATTCCTTTAGCAGTCTTTCCTCCTTTTTGGTTGTCTTTCATGTAGCTATACATTTTTGATCGTAGACCGATGAATTCACAAACGGGAACTCCTGCGGCTTCATCTTTGAATTTACCAATTACTTTTTTATTTGACTTATTAAAATACGGTGAGCTTTCAGGGTAGTCGCTGTTATCGAATTTATCTTTATCGTTCCAGAAATTTCTACAGACGTCTTCGGTTTCAATTTCGTATGTTAATGAGTCAGTGTCTGTGAATAGTAATTTGGCTGTGTTATTATATTTATTTTTGATGTAGTTATTATGAAAATCATACATTAACGTCTTGCTTAGATCCAAGATGCACATACCCACATATGCCGGCCTGTTAAGGGTAAGTGTTTCTTTAATCTTATGCACAGCTACCAAATTTTCATTGAATATTTTACTGCTAACATATGTCGGTTTAGCAGCCATTTTTAATAGTTTCTTTTCATCGGTGACTAATCTGACGTCTACTCGCTTTCTGAGGTTTTCCATTGTTTTTCCAAATACACTGTTATTCATCAGCTTGAAAAAGTCTTTTTCAAATGCGTTTTTGGCATTAGTTCTTTTCTGAGTGTTGTAATCAATATATTGCCTGAGCCAAGGGGATTGATTGAACTCTAACACTCGATGGACTTTCGTTATTTTTAAACCGAGATTTGTATAGAGTTGAAGGTTTCTGTAATGAAGCACGTATTTTTCTTTGTTGCTTAATGTTGGTATCAGTTTATGTACCAAACCAGTTGATATCTTGTATTTCTTCGCGATGTTTTTGCAATAATCTGATAGCATGTCCTCGGTCACTTTAATCTTTTCCGGTCCAAGTGGGTAGTCATTATGCAGATCATGTAACTCTTGGGGGTATTCTAAATCAACTTCAAGTATCAAACCTTTGTTGCTATCTTCTTGGTACTTTGCTAGGTTTATCTTATCGATTTGCATTTCTGTCATCCATCTGAATCCGCCTGTTGGAAGGTATTGACTCATAGCCCAACCGTATAGATTATTAGCATCGAGATACATAATATACTTTGAGGGCGCCTTCTCATCGTATTCTTTCATGTATTTATTGTTTGCCCTTCTATATCGGTTTGCTATATAACTGATTCCTCCACGCATACCCTTTTGAATGAATTGAAACATATCAATATCAACCATAAGCTCTAGTTTAATGTCAGTCATTTTAAGCATAGCATCCCACGAAAGCCCTGGAGACGTGAAATAATGACATGGGTCCAGTTTGTAGTATTCAAGGCATGTTTTCCTGAAGTTTTCAAATACATCAGCTAATAGGAGGATGTCAGATTTCAGGTACAGGTCATGGTATTCACCCATATTTTTGAGAGAGAATATATTCCACACATTCTGAGCATGTTGATAATCTTCATCACTAATGTGTTCATCTCTTAATATGCTGTAAAATTCTTCTTTTGCTGGTAGTTTTTCATTGAATTTATCGTAACTGTCCATGTAGTCGTAAGGGTAGACCCCTTTTTGTGCCATCAGATCAAGATCATTACCCTTGAACTCTTGAGAGGTGTATTTCAAGGCTTCTTTAGGAGGATTACTGACTAGTCTATCCAAACCAGAGCTCATGAATTGAAAACTATCAATGAAGGTTAAATTATTACCAAGCATGAAAGCCATGTATTTTTCCATATTGTTGGGAATGGCATTGATATTCATCTGTTTCTCTTCTCCTTTCTTATTTTTGTATGTATGTTTCTTGACAATGGCTCCAATCTCTTGCATTATAAAGTGACTGTCATAACCTCTCAGATTATGGAATATAACAGGTATTTTTATTTCTTCTGGGTTTACTCTGAGTTTTAGATTACATTCTTGATGGGCAGAGCCTCTGTATTTACCAGTAATATGGCAATGGTCTCGAACTCGAATGTCTTTATCAGTATATTTTTTATTGCAAATGTGGCATTCTTTTGCTTTTTGGAATTCCTCCTCATCCTCTTTAGTCATTTTTAATGGTTTGTTGAATTCCTTTTTCATGATACTTTTGCAATATTTGACTTCTTCTATCATTTTTTCCATGAATTTGTACACTGCTTTTTCACCTCTATATATTGTTACTGGTTTGCTACATTTGTCATCATAACAACAAACAACTTTATAACCGTATCCACAGTCTGTATGCTTCTGGTATGCTTCGGTATACGATTTGTTATTATTGGGTTGACAACCGGATATCTTTTCAGTTATGGCCTCAAAATCAGCATAGATTACAAATGGTACTGGTTGTTGTTTATGGAAATTATTAAATTTTAGTGTGTTGTTATTTTTGTCAGGCATTTTTATTGCTTGTGTGTCATTCACTTGTATACAGTTTTCTTTATGATCATTTAATACTCTTTCAGAGCTGAAGCATTGAAGACAATGCATGCAAAAGTGTTTTCTTTCCTTGTGTCTCGTTTGATTGTACATTAACTTGTTGAAATCTTTGATGAGTACATAGTGCTTGTTTTCATTTTCTGTTATGAGAAGCAGATTCATACAGTCTGCATATGTTTCTTTTGAGACATAAATTGGATACGGTTGTTTGTTTTCATAACCGAAAACATTGATGTTGATCTCATTTTGTTTTTCAATCTTGTTGTACTGTTTGGTAGTCACTGGGAATTCAATCCCTGAATAATCTAAATTTTCAATAAATTGCTTGTCAACTTTTTTGATTCTCTGTGGGTATTTTTCTTGCAGATTCAAATGTCTGATGTGACACCATCTGAAGCATTCATTATCCTCATTTTTCATATTAATCAATCCCTTTGCACTGTTTCTGAGTTCCTGTGGTAGTTTAATATATGAGGAGCCTCTCATTGGTTGGTATTTTACTATATTCAGATAATGATTGTCAACAGATTCGATGGTCCAACCAGAACCTTCAGATACCCATTTAGCTATTTTATTCAAGATTTGCTGTTTTGATAATTGTAGTGATTCAGTGACTTCCAGATTATTCACAATTGTTTGAGCTGGACTGTTGAAATATGCGGTCTTATACACTATTTCTCCATCTGATGTTTTTGTGAATGTTACCTTTAGTGTTTCGACAAATTTCAGTCCTTTCATTTCATTTAACAATTTTTCAATATGTATTTCGGTTGCCTTTCTTGTGTTTTGTAGTTGCGCTAGCGGGTCTTTATCATTTTTTATATCAATTTCAAAAGACTTTGTGTAGCCTTTCAGAGCTTTATCAACTTGCTCTATCTTAGTCCTCGGTAATGGGACTGGTTTTTTGGTTCTTGGTGCAGGCACTGGTTTTCGTTTTGGTGTCTTTTTTAATTGTTCTATTTCTTCTAACCATTCAGAAGGTGGGGGTGGTAATCTTTTCCTCTCGAAATAATCAACCAATTCTTTCACGGTTTGTTTTGCTGATTGGTTTTTGTGCGGTGTTGACACGGGTTTGGTATCATCTACCACAATAATTTTAGGCTTCTTTTGCTTCAATAGCAATTTGATGAGCTGAGATTTGCTGAGTTTTTTAAAATTTTTCTTATCCATACTATACTGTAATATAATATTTTTCTTATGTTTTTATATGTTTTTCAAATGATTGAGCATGGAAGTTATTTAAAAATTATTATCTAAATTATATTATAATGAGTAAGATTGAAATAAAGAACTGCTTTTATTATATTCACCCAATTTACGACTTATATGCTTCTGATGAAGATGGAAATGTTATAAGTATTGTCAAAAAAGTGCCAATGAAGGGGGTCAAAAAAACATAATGGTTATATGAAATGTTGTGTGAGAAAATATGGCCAAGTGGGTCAAAAAGTGTATTATGTCCATCGTTTTGTATGGGAATGTCATAATGGTATTATTCCAGAAGGAAAAGTTATTGACCTTATCAATGATATAAAAGATGATAATAGATTATGTAATCTCCAACTAGTGACACAGAGTGAAAACATCTTAAAATCTGTTAAGGGTAATGACTATTCATACAATAAATATGGCCGAAAAAATCCAAGATGTGTGAAAGCTGTTAATTGTGAAACGAATGATGTGATTTATTTTAGTAGTATATTTTGCTGTGCACAACATCTTAATGTAAGTAATGGCACTATAAAAAGAGTTTGTGATGGAGTTAAGTATCATAAATCAGGTAGATCAATAAAAGACGGATGTTCATATAAATTTGAGTATACCAAAAAAGAGGATATGCCAGAGGATTATATAAAATCATCAAAAAAACGTTCAAAAATGTCTGAAGAAGACAAGAAGATACATCATTATGAAGCATTAATAAAATGGCAAAAAAAAGAATACAAATATTTAAGATGTGACAAAGTAATGAAAAATGGTAATAGACAATATCACAACAAAAAATGTAAATGAATAGCCAGAAATAATCATATTTTTGGCTACATAATAGCAAATAACAGATATATTATATCGTTTGATATAATATATATTGGATAATATTCTTTTGTAATTAATTTCATATATCTTTTAAATCCTTCATTGGTATCCAACTGTTAAAGTCATCACTATATCCCTTCCACTTCACTAAAGCTTGTTTCTTCTTGTAATCTCTCCGAATGACTTTATCAATTCTAAATACCTCTTGTTTAGCCTTTAATAACTCAGGTTCATAAAAACTCCCTTGAATATCTTCACCTCTGAGATCTTTTAGTTTGTATATAATTGGATTAGTGTATTGATTTTATCAACTGTGAACACTTCTTCTGTCCACTTTGGTGTATAGCCCTTGTCGAACACATTCCGTGTATACTTAGATATTCGGACCTTGTCACCAACCTTGAATTTTGGTTTAGCTGATAATAGCTCCATATTACCATATAGATTAAAGTAAACTATACCTTCATTCCTCTTTTTACTAGCTTCTGTAGGTGTCATCTTTATGCTTGAATGTTTTGTGTTGTTGTACTGTTTTACTAGTTTTGGGAGCATATCGAGATACATTGTATTACCTTGAACTGTGAACTGCTTCCACATTTTGGATTTAATTGTCCTATTCCATCTTTCAACTACTGATGACTTCTCCTCATTCTCAGTTGAGTACATATGTATCCCATTTTTCTCTAATAAGTCTTTCACATGTTTGTTATAGAATTCTTTTCCCTTATCAACCCATAGATATTGTGGTTTTCTGCCTTCCTTGAATATTGTTTTGAATGCTTCAGTGATAGATTCACCTTTCTTATCCTTCAATGGGACAATCCAACCATATTTGCTGAAGTCATCAATAACCATAAGAAGATATCGATAACCTTTATTCCATTTACTGAACTGTTGCATTTCAACTAGATCACTTGCCCATATTTCATCAATATGATTTGTGATTACACGCCGCCGAGTGAAATTGCGTTTTATGGGTGTATGTAATTCATCTGATAATTTTTCTTGCCAGTTTTCTTCACTCGACGGCTTTTTCCGTTTTTTGAAACACCAAGACCAAGTTTCTCCTTTGTTGCAATTGCATTACGAGCCAACCAATGACCACATTGTCTTTCATTATACGGTACGTTGTCTAAGGCTTGGACCATTTTTCGTTCTGCTTTATTTTTACATTTCCTGTCGTCTTTACAAATGGAGTAATCAACATCATGCTGCATGGCGATTGCATCTGTCTTACCTGTTGGCTGCTGATATATCTCAAGTATTTCACCTGTTGTTGGATCGTATTTAAGCTGCTCATTAAGAGGATTATACGGCCCAGTATAGTTATGACCTGGTAAAGTCCAACCTGATTTGGGTTTAAGAAGCTTACCAATAGCCTTATGAATATCGACAGCACCACCCAATCCTCTGCCGTATCCCTTCCATTTTATCCAAGAACCGTAGCTTCGTGTTCCGCCTTTCTTTTTATACTCAGCGTACTGGCTCTTATAGTCGGCTACCATTCTTCTCCCCTCCTCAGGTGTAACTTCAGGCCCTTTGAAAAGGTTGGGGTTTGAAATAACATCCCAAGCCTTTTTGAAATCAACGAAAGGGAAAGGAATGGGAATACCACTTCCATAATCCAATCGCTTGATGTCTGTTTTGTAATGAATGTTTGGTCGCACTTTAGTTGAGAGTTGATTTAAAGCTTCTGTCCCAACCTTTTGTAAAATGGGAGTTGCTTTTTTTATGCCATAGTCAATCGCACGCCGCTGAAGTTTTGGATTTCTCAATGCCTCTGATGCATAATATCTCCCCATTTCAACTCCCTTCTTTGCTAGAAAAGG
Organism: Pachyseris speciosa; assembly: GCA_016490735.1. NCBI lineage: Eukaryota > Metazoa > Cnidaria > Anthozoa > Scleractinia > Pachyseridae > Pachyseris > Pachyseris speciosa. The sequence goes on from JAEMWC010000394.1 coordinate 428,397, forward strand.
AACTCCATGCTGAAGAAACCCTGTAAGTGCCATGTCTGCGGCTGAATCTAGTATGCCCGCCCCTTCGTGCGGGCTACCCCGTTTCCCTGGTTCTTAATGAATTTAGTCTTTGTTATCCCACATTCAGCGCAAGTGCATTTCAAAATTGTTCGACCATTTTTTGTCTTTTCATATCTTTCACTTCCTGGTACACATTCAGTGACTTTCTTCTGTTTAACACAATATGATTTTACCATTATATATAACTTAGATAAGTTTGGGTTTTTATTTTCCACCTCTGTAATGTTGAATGTTGTCTGTTACACCCTTGACCACCTGACCTGCAAGTATGTTCGCCAAACCAAAAAAACTAGGAGCTGGTGTAACAAAATTAGACAATATATATGCAGCTTTATCCACAACTGTGGGACCTTTATTTTGAATTCTTCTGATGGTTGATCTTGAAGCCCCACCTGTTTGGTTGCCTTTGAAGTAGTCTATGATGAATCTGTGATTGACACTTGCATCTGTTGAACTGAATTTGGAATTGTGTATTGTATCCAGAATTGATCTGCCTTTTTGTCTCTCGAGAAGATAGTACAAACACCAATATCCACACAAGACTGAATCCCTTTCTTGTATCTCATCACCAGAGTATTCAAGTTGTTTACCGCTTGTAGTCATATACATTTGAACTTCTGTTGGCATCATCAAACCAAAAGAGTCGAAGTATTCACAGTATGTGTCCATATTCCGATAACATACCCAATGAGTGCCAGGTCCAATTTTGCTGTCAAGATTGACTATTCCACATTCTTTGTTTTTGATTTGTCTTGGCAAATTATCCCGACTAAAAACACCTCTAAAATGTTTAATCTTTAATTTTTTCACCCAATTCAACAAATCAAAGTTAGATAATGGTTTATTTATGAATTTTAAAGAATTGTTCCTAGTATAGGGATTGAATTGAATGGACTGTTTTTTCCTAATAGAAGTCCTTTTCCTGAGGTCTTTTTTGAAGTTCTTTATTTTTTCATTCCAAAACCGATTGGGTTATCCCATGTACCAACAACTGGGGGTGATATCCATGGAATCATATCATGTTTTCCACCACTTTTATTTATTTTAATGGGATCTGGAACGTGAACTAGTAATGACCGTCTAGGACGACTGTGTTCAACATGCAAACCTTTTCCAGTCAAGGCATTCATAAGCAGAGGAATTCCAATACTTGCCAAAAGTGTTCCAAGAAAACCACCAGACTGAGTTTTTGTTGGTTTGATAATAAGTTGTCCACCAGACTGCATCGAACTAATAGAAGAAAATAACATTTAAACGAGCATTGAACCAATCAAATGGTGTAGTCTCTCCACTGTTATCAACAACGAAACGGTAACCTGTTTTCTTCTGATGAGCATTGTTTGCAACAACGGTGTTTAATGCTGTCTCGAGTTCGAAGACCACATCTTCATATCGCTCGATATATTTTGATTCTCTTTAGTTAGACATATATTAATGGGTTAGATAAAGTTATTTATTTTTCATTCACTTTATTTTGCGTGGCCTACCTCTCTTTCTTTTGATCTCACTCCCAATCTCACTCCCACTCTTCATCTTTCTCAAAAGTTCTATTATTTTATCACCACCTTTTTTGCCAGCGTATTCACCAATTGTTGTGGCTGTTTTTTCAGCTGCTTTTTTTTCCAACTGTTTTGATAATGTCAGTCAGAACACCTTCACCATGTTGTTCATATTTCTTATATTCAAACCGTTTCATATACTATTAGGTTTTATAATTCTGTTCCTCTCAAGAATATCTCAATATACCAATCTATCCCGTTCAAATCAACTGGAGCTCCAGAAGAGTCAGTAACGTAAAAACGTATTGAACTGATTGTATGTGTTGAGACAGGATTCCATGAAAGAAAACAGGTTTGTAAGTGAAAGGTAAACTTCTGACAAGTTCTGTGACTGGAATAACTGCAACAGTACTTGTGGAATTTCCATCAACGATGCTATCTATCACCTTATCACAATTAATATAAATTTCATCTACTCCGCGTGTTATATCTGGCAAGTTTGTTCCATATTCCGTGGCTGAAACTATTTTTGAATCGAAACCGATAAGTTTTCTGAATTGAAAATCTCTCAGATTCACTCTATAGTTTTCATCAAGTTTGATCAAAATACGATATGTTGATAAAATGAAAAACATATTAACACCGTACTTATTTTTTCTCATATATTCATGAATGTAACTATTGATATCGTCGTATGAATACATCCCGTCAACGAATGTTATTGTTTCCCAGTTTACACCTTTGTCATGGCTATATTTAATTTGATTATTCCCAAAAGATTCTCTGATGTTATACCAACTGTATGTCATATTGATAGACTTTACAGCGATTTCATATTTCATATCATTCGATAATATGAGAGGAGTATTAAATCTTTTTGTAAAATCATGACTCTGACTAACACCAATTTTGTCTCTGTTTTTACTGTTGAATCGTAATGAAATTTCTGTCATATACTATTAGATTAGATATTTGGTTATTATTTTATTGAGCTTCTCGTTTCCAACAATACCCAACCTTTTTAATACATGCAATATATTTACAAACTCATCTCTGACATCTGCACTATTATTACCAGCAAAAATAGACCCACCAAGTAACTGGAGCCGTGAAAGCAAGTCACCAATATTATTATAATGAACAATACCTGCTCCATATTGTCTTTTTCTCTTCCTAATACCTTCACCGAGAGTTTTTGAACCTTCTTCAATAAGATCAATTCTTTTTCGGTACTTTTGTAGTAATTTGATGTCTTGAGTTAATTCAAATATTTTTCCTTGATTATTATCCCTATCCTTTCTGGTTTTTGATAGTGCTCCTTTTTTACCTCCAAGTTCTTTGGTTAATTTACCAATATTTGCATCATAGTCATTAATATTTATTGTTCCATTCACATGTTGATCGAGTATTTGTGATGGAGGAGATAAATTATATTTCATTAATTTTTGAACCTCCTCAAGTGAAAAACCCTTATCAATATTTGACTTATAAGGTAATTTTGTATCAGACATCATTTCTGGTTCATAATCAATTGGTAATTTTGTTGTTTCCACAGGTTTTGATTCAGGTAGTGTGTTAAAAAGCATAATATCTTCAAATCCACTTGTTAACGCTTTTTGATTCTTTTTCAACTGTTCAATGACTTCATCCTGTTTTTTGTCGACACTTTCTTTCACACTCTTCTGAACATCAATAGAGGGTTTTAGTAATTCTAATGTTTCATCATATGCATCCTGTTTTCTGTTTTCATAAGTCTTGAGAACCTCACGAACTTCTTTCGTCTTATTTCCAGCTTCTATTCCACTTTGAAGAAGCCTTTTCATACGCTCTATATCCATACAAGTACATTGGATAAAATCTTATCATAATCTAAACTATTAACATATGGAAATACCAAACTATGACATTTTTCAGGATTCTAACAAGTCTTTTAGACAGTTACATCCGTATATGCCGAAAGATACATTTAGAATGTTATTGGCTGGAAATTCTGGATCCGGAAAGACAACATTGTTTTTGCATTTCATTATGGAACCGTTAGTCTATTATGATCAAATACATCTATACGCCAAAAACTTGGATCAAGACAAATATCAATATTTACAGCGAGAGATGGATAAAATAAGCAAACAAGTTGGTTACCCCGTTTTAATTTGTAGTCAAGATGAAATTTTACCTGTTGAACAAATTCAAGACACTGAATTGCAGCGACTGGTTGTGTTTGATGATTTTGTGACGGATAAAAAACAAGATCAAATCATCAGCTATTTTATTCAGGGTCGTCACAAAAATTGTTCAGTACTATACCTAACACAGTCGTTCTATGGATGTCCAAAATCTGTTAGGCTTAATTGTAGCCACTTCTGCCTTTACGATTTTCCATCTTCAAGAGAGAAAAACTTTATCTCCCAAGAACTTGGAATTGATAAGCAAAAGTATATTGAAGCAACTAAAAAACCATATTCTTTCTGTTATATTGAGAAGCCAATGAAAACAGCAAAGAGAAACTTTTATGGTATAATCTAATCTAATATTATATGGGTATATTCAATTTTTCACCAAATCAAGATAATATAAGAACTGGTAACATAGGTCCAATTGGTCCAAAAGGTGATAAAGGTGATAGAGGTCTAATTGGTCCAAAAGGTAATAAAGGTGATAAAGGTGATAATGGAAATGGATTTAAATTGACACAAAATGGGAATTATGATATCGAAAACAAAAAATTGACTAATGTAGCAGCACCAACTGCAAACAATGATACAGCCACAAAGGGGTATGTTGACAACATTGTTTTTTCAGCATCAGGTTCTCAACGGAACCCATTTGCCTTTTTGTTAAAAGACAACTCCAAGTCTTCTGCAGTTCAAGGTGTGGAAAACCTTCAAATTGAGAATTTTGACAAATCACCTTATCACATAAACAAGTCATCATTGTCTTTTTTCATTAAACAAAGTGGTAGCTTCACATCCAAAATTCGTTTTAATGTTTCATCTTTGAGTGACGGTCCGTACACTTTTGTTGTTGAGTTTTACTCACCCTCAAACCCTCGAAATGCAACAATTGATTTATTCCTTCCAACTATAAATATGCGAGATGCGGGACAGTCGTTTCAAAAACCTTTTCCTAAAACTCAACACGTTGATGGTTACATGAAGAAGCTTTTTACAATTGAAAAAAAAAAGTGGTGGTCAAGCGGCAATACAGGTGGAACTTTCCAGCACAGCTCCTGCGTCTAACACCAAAACACATATCATTGTTTATGGAGCTTTTGGCTTTCATACCAATTAGTCTTACTTTGTCCATGACCCAGCTTATGAAATTGAAAACGGCAATGTTGCGTTTGGTGGTAATATTGACATGAAATTAAACAAAATCCTCAACCTGCAGGATACCCCCTCAAACCCACAAGACGCTGTAAACAAAAGTTATGTTGATACTGAAATTGCTGGCATTGATTTTTCACCATTTCTTAAAAAAGATGGAAGTGTTGTAATGACTGGCAATCAGAATTTTGGGGGGTTTATTATTACAGGTCATTGTATTGGAACTAACTCGGGAGATCTTGTGAATAAATCTTATATTGACACTAATCTCGCATCTAAAAGCAGTATCGGTCAAACTCTACTCCGAGATGGAACACAAGAAATGACTGCTAATTTAAATCTAGGAGGTAACAAATTGATCAACTGTGCAACACCAACAGTTAATTCTGATACAGCAACGAAGGGGTATGTTGATAATAAAACTAAAGATATTATTGGACTTACATCTGATGGAAGTTATGATTTTTTAAATAAACACCTAGAGAAAGTTGGCCAGATCCATGGTTCAGGTTACATTGACTTACATAATAATAAAATTATAAATGTTGGAGCACCAGCTGGCGACAAAGATGTTGCCAACAAAATTTATGTTGACCAAGCCCCTTTTCTCAAACTTGCAGGGGGTCAAATGGCTGGTGATATTGACATGCACGACAACACACTCACAAACTTGAAAGACCCTGTGGCGGCAAGCAGTGGGGCAACCAAAAGATATGTCGACACAACTCATGTGGAAGCTTCAGGAACAGGCAAGCAAGAAAACCCTTTCAAATACCTCATGGAAGACATTAACGAATCCAGTTCTGAAAATAACATTACTGTGAATTCCATTTCAAGCTTTTCATCATCTCGTCACCAAATAAACAGAAACGCGTACAATTTTACGCTCATTGATGACAAAGATGGAACTGAACAGTATCGCTCCAGAATTGGTTTCAATCTTTTCAGACTTCCAATTGGCTTTTATACCATGGTTGTTGAGTTTTTCCCCCCAGAAATGCGAAATGTTAGTGTTCATACAACTGCTGACTCACTGTCATTTGGTGCACAAACCTCGAAAACATTCCAAGCAACGGCGACCATCGCTGCATATGTCAAAACGGTGCTGCACTTTGAAAAACGTCAGGCGGGCCAACGAGAATATATTTACCTTGATTTGCATGGAAAAACCTCATCTTCAGACCCAACTGGCCATATGGTTGTTTATGGTGTGAATGGAACAGTGGCAAAAGTTCCCTCCACCGTGTTTGATCAGATTTTCTTCATAAAAAGTGGGAAAATGAAATTGCTAGTTGATTTGGATTTAAAAGATAATGAACTTTTTAAAGCAAAATTGGGTGGACCTTTTGATTTAAACGGGCAACAGATAAAAGACGGCAATAATCAACTATTTGATGGACAAAATGGGGAACTCACAATGTTAAATGACATTAATATGAATAGCTTTCTAATTAAAGAACCAAAATTAGGTGGAAATTTAAACGTAAACGGACATGACATTTACAGTGGTGATACTCTTTTATTTCAAAATACCTCAAATCAAATAAAGGTTCCTCGCCCTTTAATAATTGAGGGGATGGTTTATAAAATAAAAAGTTCATTGGTGAACTCGGTGGATAACAAATATACAAAAATTCCTATTCCGCCTGTGTGGCATCCACTTGGAAATTTATTTTCAACCATAATTGGTATGAAACTTTATTATGTTGGGACGGCACATGGTCAGCATAATTTTTGGGTATTTCTTCGAGAGGGCAACACAATCATCTCCAACGAACAAATTGAGGTTGATATACCCCAAAGAAATAATCATTATGACATTTTCGATAAAATCAGCGCTTCAAAGTTATATCTTACTTCAACAAGCAGATTTGGGACTTTAATAAAGGGCACTGCTACAGACGTATTTGTTGTTTTCAAATGTATTGTATAGATTGCGTTTGGGTCAAACCTCGTTGGAAGCTTTTAAAAATAATCAAAAAGAAACATTTATAATAATTGATACAACATATATTCACACTTGAAGTAGTCATGAATTAATCTAAATTAATATTATATGGGTATATTTAACCACAGAACAGAACATACGAATGTGAAAGGCAAAGATGTAACTGGATTTAAATTAACAAACGATGGGAACTATGATCTTGAAAACAAACGTTTGACAAATGTAAAACCCGGCGATGATGTTAATCATGTCGTTATTAAATCACAAGTTTCTGATATTGTCAGAGATAGTTTTTTAGATTTATGGGTTTCTGAATATATTAGATTATACTCAAAATGTGTTTATCAAATCGACAGAGCGAATAATAATTTTGTAGATATGAATGCAGACAGAAAAGTTGAAACATTATATGATCTCTCAAATGAAGAAAATAATGCAACTCAATCAACTTTAAATTTAAGACCCACTGTTTGTACCAAGGCTGAGAAACATAATGGACGTTATTTTTTAAAGTTCAATGGATCACAGAGAATGATAAGTCAAATCAATTTAAATAATGATGTTGTTAATATTTACATTGTTTATAAATTAAATTCAAATACAGGTGGAAATCCATGGAAAAATGGTCTTTTTGGTCATGATAATGGAGGTTATGATAAGTTTGTCAGCTATTACAATGGTTCAAATTTAGTTATAAGTGGTGTTGATCAATCAAATTGTGTATATTTTGGTCCAACAGCATCTATACAAAATTTCACAAAATTAGCAGATTATTCCGTAAATGATTTAAGTCAAATTAATGTTTGGCATTGTTTATCTGTTCATTGGGATAACTTATCTTCTCCAAATACAGAAAAAAGTAAAATCTATTGGAACAAAAAACATGTGGGAAGTTTTACATCTGCTAATAGAACCGGTAGTCAACAAATGACTTTTGGTGATTTCAATCCAAATTCCATCGCACCTTTAGATGGTTGTATTATTTTTTTCTGTGTATACTTAGATCTTATATTAGATGAAAAAACAATTTTAGATCATCATCAAATTTTAATGCAAAGATATAATATATGATAGAAGACATAATTAAATACGTTAGCTATCTTTTTAATAAAACCAAACAACAACATATTCATATTGATGACACAATATTGAAATCATGCCTAGTATACCAATTTTTGTATTTCAAGCATTTCAAAAGAATACTTCCAATTAACAACGTTTTATATATTCATAATGATATAGGACTTATTGGTCCAGGAAATGGTTGTATTACACGATTTTTTGAAAGAACACTTGGTTGGATTCATGTATTACACTCACATAGTATTCTCCACGATGCTTTTGGTCGATTCTATGACCGTTATTCATTAGACCGAGGGTACACATATATCACACCCAAGAACCTTACACCAAAATGGATGAAAAGATCTCCATTATGTGGTCAAATCTCTGGATTAATTTATTGCATTTGCAGAAGAATAATAATATAAATGATATATATGATAAAACGTCGAAAAAGCATATTCAACTGGAACCATATTTCAGCCAAACTTTCAAAAGAACAAGTTAATGAATTGAAATCTTATTATAAAACATACCATAGAAAGTGTTGGGCGTACAAGCGAGCCATGAAAAAGTTCAAAAAAATGAAGTTACTTGGTAATTCACTTTCTATCATCTTTGCATCTGGAGGTTTGGCGGCTTCTGTTGCTACTGGAGGTGTAGCTCTTGTTGCAATTTCAACATCTGCTGTTCTGATACAAGCATGGATGAAACATAAAAATCTCGATTTGAAAATACAACAATGTGTGTATGCATTTCAAACATACCAACATCTGTTAAATTCCATCAAAAATATGTTAAGATCTGGAGATTACGATTCAAATCATTTACATATAACCATGACCCAAACTGACAATTTTATCTGTGATAACAGTCCAATAGTCGACAAGTTTTTAACGAAATATGACAAATTTTTTACTTCTGAAGAATAGATTTGATTTTATCAAATCTCAACAATAAAATCCTAACCCAATATCGATCATAAAACTCAAGCGTCTTTTTCGATTTAGTAACAGTCATATTCTCAAAAGGAAGACCAAGCATTAAAAATATTTGCTTAAGGACAAATTTCGTATTTATCATCCTTTTACGATTCTTATTCACTAAAGGAAGGACTGTGTCTATCTCTTCGAATATTTTTAATATTTTACCACTATCTTTTAGAGAAATTTGAAATCCATTCTTACAACATATACTATTTATCACATTTTCAATATGGTACTTCCGATGATATACCGATTTCCGTTGTATCCTATACATATTCTCATAAAAGTCAACGTACTCTTTACAATAATCATAACCATGGACGGAACCACAATTTAGACAAATATTTTCACCATCATCGTTAAACATTTCCAAAAAGGACATGTCAACTCCCCCATATTCTTTAATTCATTGTGAATTACTGAATTACAACTCTTATTTGTTGTGCGAGAAACTCAATGGCTACAACAAACAACGAGCCCAATAATGGACTGCCTTGCCGAACACCTCTCTCAAGAGAAAAGGGTTCTGACACGTGGCCATTGTTTATAACACAGCTGGAAATGTTATGATAAAAACCATGAATCCACTGGCAAAGTTGGGGCCGGAGTTAAATGCCTTCAGGCACCTTTGGATGTAATTCCATTCCACAGAGTCAAAAGCTTTCTCAAAATCTAAAAAGACAGTAACTCCTGGGATGTCGTTCTGCCAAGTATATTCCATCAACGTTATGCTTTCTCCTATAAACCTTCCTTTTACGTAGCCTGATTGCCCAGGGTGGATTAGGGTTGGTAGCACCTTTTCTAACGGAGGGCAATAGCTTTTGTTGCGATCTTATAACCTACTACTGTTTATTTAGTAGGGATATGGGTCTCCAGTTCTTTAAATACTGGGTGTCCTTATCTTTCTTTCCTGGGATCAACGATACAATCCCAACTCTTTGGGAAATAGATAAATGCCCTTTTTTGAAAGCATAATTGAAACTATTGATAACACAGTCACTTATGATGTCCCAGAAAGCACAATAAAATTCTTTTGTTAGCCCATCGTTGTATCCTATACATATTCTCATAAAAGTCAACGTACTCTTTACAATAATCATAACCATGGACGGAACCACAATTTAGACAAATATTTTCACCATCATCGTTAAACATTTCCTGATTACTACAGCATGACACTACCACACTACTAACAACTTCTGCCAATTGCTGATCACAAAAAGGACATGTCAACTCCCCCATATTCTTTAATTCATTGTGAATTACTGAATTACAACTCATTCTATACTATTATTTGAGATATTATTTTCATGTTACTTTAACATGACTCATTTGTATGACATCATCGACTTCCAGTGTTTCCGAGAAAGTCACGCTTGGTGATTTTTCCGAGAATGTCACGCATTTTAAAAAATATATAGATTACAAAAATACGAGATCAAAATACGAGACCAGAATACGAGACCAGAATACGAGACCAGAATACGAGACCAGAATACGAGATCAAAATACGAGATCAAAATACGAGATCAAAATACGATATCAAAAGTTGGAAACCATTATATGGAAAGTAGTGTAGTTGTTGGGTTGGTTTGAGATCATTAAAAATGATCTGGAACCCCCAACTACTATACTACTTATTTGTTTATCATAAACGAGGGAAGCAAATTCATTAAAGACATATAATTTACTGTTAAGGGCATTAATTTACACTGTATGTGTACATTACACTGTAGAAAATACTTTCCAATAATAACTAAGTGATTGAGGGCTAAACAGAATGTCAAATCTTTATTTATTGTATAATGCCAAAGAGGATTTATTTTTTTGAAAAGGAAAGTCTTGAGTGAACAACGCGTGAGGACCAATCAATGAATTTCTTCCAAAACGAAATGGCTTGTGCGCATTCAGTGAATAAATGAATAATAGTGTGACCAGCTTGACAAAAAGGACAGCGTGGAGAGAGTCTTCTTTCTTCATTTTGAACAGTAAGCTCTTTGTACATAGAATGTCATGAATAATAATTATTATTTTACACTGAGAAACATTGATAGCTTCACTTCCTTCGTTGCTTTGAAGGCAGAAGATACAACTAGCCTAGGTGATCGTTTTGGTAACCTAGAGTTAGGTGTCTTTTTCACAAGTTGGTGGAGGGGAACATTAAAGAGACAGCAGTTAGGTGTACAATTTTTTACACGTCATCATTTGTTATAGTTTGATTTGTGCTGTGAAACTTTGGTCACATGCACTACAAATAATTTTTTTCCAACTTTGTGGGATAGAGTTATCTAGACCAAAGTATTGCAAAAATATTTACAATTTACATTAAAATTATTGAGAAAAGTGTTAAAGGTCAAGAAACAATTTTGCTGGGTGTCAAAGATATATATATCTTTAATCTTCAGAATTCCTGACTGATGCCACTGCAGAAAGTACATTGATTTCCCCTCTGAAGTAATAAACTTATTATTCCAAAGAATTTGTTCAAGGACTTCACATCTGCTCTTTGGATTGGAAGCTATCTTGCCAGAATGTGATTATTTCACGATAGAATTCAGGAAGTTGACTACTTAAGTTGAGCTGATCTACATCACAGTTGCATGTGAAAAGCTTCAGCCCTGAGACCAACATAAGCAAGAAGAGACTTTGGGATGAGTTGCCAAGGAGCACCAGAATCTGAGTAATTTGACCCAATTTAGCTGTAAAGCTTTATTAAACAAAGAAAAGTGTGTTGAGAATTTTATTTTAGGCAGTTTTTGGTTCCATTATAAAATCTAAGGCTATTTTATTTACTTTGTCGGCAAAATTATCAGTTTAGGCGTCTAGAGCTATTGTACTACAGATAAAATAATATGATTTTTGAAAGAGCAAGAGATTTCACTTAGTTGATTTTGCCGTAAACAGAGATGTCCCCCTGAGACCATATATTTAATTTTTTCACAGTTGTAGGAAAAGTGTACGCCTAGTACATAAATTGGTTTATCGCTGAGTGATAAGTCAAAAATTGCGTCTTTCCTGTGATGCCAAGAGCCGACCATAAGTTATTTGAAAAGGTTAAACACTGATTCACTGTCCTTCAAAATTACTGAGGTATATTCTGCGTATTGAGCTAATTTCACCTCTTGAGAACCATCATGTCCAATTTTGATTCCTTTGATTAAAACTGGGCACCTTATTTGTTGTGCGAGAAACTCAATGGCTACAACAAACAACGAGCCCAATAATGGACTAGTAGAAATAGAGGAACAGAGAATTAACTCTGAAGTGTAAATTAAAGTGCTACTTAAACCCATGAATAACCCGCTGGGCGTTAGCCCTGGAAAAGGGAAACAGGGAACCACACGAGGCAAAGAAAAAATCTTTTGACCTCGGTGGGAATCGAACCCACGACCTCCGGATTAGATCTACCGTTACTCTGCCGACTGAGCTACAAGGTCGTACAGAGAAAGTCGGGGACGATTTTAGATGGTGAATCGCGGCAAGGAGAAAGTAAGGGTACATATGAATGTTGTGCCGCGTAGCACTAGGAACACAAATAGTGGAACAGAGAATTAACTCTGAAGTGTAAATTAAAGTGCTACTTAAACCCATGAATAACCCGCTGGGCGTTAGCCCTGGAAAAGGGAAACAGGGAACCACACGAGGCAAAGAAAAAATCTTTTGACCTCGGTGGGAATCGAACCCACGACCTCCGGATTAGATCTACCGTTACTCTGCCGACTGAGCTACAAGGTCGTACAGAGAAAGTCGGGGACGATTTTAGATGGTGAATCGCGGCAAGGAGAAAGTAAGGGTACATATGAATGTTGTGCCGCGTAGCACTAGGAACACAAATAGTGGAACAGAGAATTAACTCTGAAGTGTAAATTAAAGTGCTACTTAAACCCATGAATAACCCGCTGGGCGTTAGCCCTGGTAAAGGGAAACAGGGAACCACACGAGGCAAAGAAAAAATCTTTTGACCTCGGTGGGAATCGAACCCACGACCTCCGGATTAGATCTACCGTTACTCTGCCGACTGAGCTACAAGGTCGTACAGAGAAAGTCGGGGACGATTTTAGATGGTGAATCGCGGCAAGGAGAAAGTAAGGGTACATATGAATGTTGTGCCGCGTAGCACTAGGAACACAAATAGTGGAACAGAGAATTAACTCTGAAGTGTAAATTAAAGTGCTACTTAAACCCATGAATAACCCGCTGGGCGTTAGCCCTGGTAAAGGGAAACAGGGAACCACACGAGGCAAAGAAAAAATCTTTTGACCTCGGTGGGAATCGAACCCACGACCTCCGGATTAGATCTACCGTTACTCTGCCGACTGAGCTACAAGGTCGTACAGAGAAAGTCGGGGACGATTTTAGATGGTGAATCGCGGCAAGGAGAAAGTAAGGGTACATATGAATGTTGTGCTCCTATTTGTGTTCCTAGTGCTACGCGGCACAACATTCATATGTACCCTTACTTTCTCCTTGCCGCGATTCACCATCTAAAATCGTCCCCGACTTTCTCTGTACGACCTTGTAGCTCAGTCGGCAGAGTAACGGTAGATCTAATCCGGAGGTCGTGGGTTCGATTCCCACCGAGGTCAAAAGATTTTTTCTTTGCCTCGTGTGGTTCCCTGTTTCCCTTTACCTGGGCTAACGCCCAGCGGGTTATTCATGGGTTTAAGTAGCACTTTAATTTACACTTCAGAGTTAATTCTCTATTTGTGTTCCTAGTGCTACGCGGCACAACATTCATATGTACCAATAATGGACTGCCTTGCCGAACACCTCTCTCAAGAGAAAAGGGTTCTGACACGTGGCCATTGTTTATAACACAGCTGGAAATGTTATGATAAAAACCATGAATCCACTGGCAAAGTTGGGGGCCGGAGTTAACTGCCTTCAGGCACCTTTGGATGTAATTCCATTCCACAGAGTCAAAAGCTTTCTCAAAATCTAAAAAGACAGTAACTCCTGGGATGTCGTTCTGCCAAGTATATTCCATCAACGTTATGCTTTCTCCTATAAACCTTCCTTTTACGTAGCCTGATTGCCCAGGGTGGATTAGGGTTGGTAGCATCTTTTCTAACGGAGGGCAATAGCTTTTGTTGCGATCTTATAACCTACTACTGTTTATTTAGTAGGGATATGGGTCTCCAGTTCTTTAAATACTGGGTGTCCTTATCTTTCTTTCCTGGGATCAACGATACAATCCCAACTCTTTGGGAAATAGATAAATGCCCTTTTTTGAAAGCATAATTGAAACTATTGATAACACAGTCACTTATGATGTCCCAGAAAGCACAATAAAATTCTTTTGTTAGCCCATCGGAGCCAGGAGATTATAATTTATTTGTTATTTTGTTGTGTAGCTTCAGCTTTTGTGCATTCTGTCAGTGTCAACTCTCCCTCCCATGTGCTAGCCATCTCATCAGTTAGTCTAAAATCTACAACAAAAAGTCTCTTAATTCATCGCAGTCAGGGTCTACATAGTTGTTTTAAAAAGTTTTGCTCTTCATTAAGAATTTCTTTTGGATTATTGATCTGGGTGCCATTGATGTTAATTAGAGATGTTACGTGTTTTCATTTATACACAATTGAGTTGAGTCTTAGAAGTTGAAGAAATATTTACTTTTTTTCCTCATGTTCGTACCAGCATAGAATTATACAAAATTAACCTAGCTATGCCTTTTTTACCTTTTTCTATGCAGTATCCACTTGACAGGTTTATACAAAAGGTTAAATTTCATTCCATTTGATTGGTCTCTTAAGAATGCGTGACATGTTAGGGATGTCATGCAGTGTGTAGGGGCCTGGGGGACTAGACTGGTTTTGCAAATCATGGTTTTTCTTGCTTTCCCTCCCTTACCCCCTACCTCTCACTTTGTCACTCATCCCAGATACTCCACTATTCTCCACACTTTTCCGGATTTACCGGCTTCGAATCTCGCGCTTGAAAAACACAAATTACCGCCGGCAGGCAGGCTATAAGCTGACTGTGACTTCTATTTACACTGAAACCCTGAGAACAATTCGAAATAAATGTCTTCTATTCTCACTTTATGCCATTCTGGCCTCTTACGTTGTCTCGTTCAGCTTAGAACCATTAATTTTATATGGGAAAATTTGGAACCAATCAATCAATCTGTGGTGATAATTATATCAATCAGCCACAACCGATACTTCTAACGAACCGAATAGCGGTAAAAATGGTATTCTCGCCACCTAAGCCGTCCTACCTTCACTCCACTGCCTCTTGTCAACTTCTGGCGGGTCTAGGTGCAATGCGATCGATTTTTTACTGAAGATCGCGTAATACATAAGGAGGCCTGAAGATAGAGGTGTCACGAGAGCCAACCCTCGTTGTGCGAAAGCCAATAAATTCCCAAGAAAGGTAGGCATCCACTTCGAATCACCAGTAATAGTCCCGTAGATTAATTTCATCTTTTTTTGTGTGTTAATTTATCTGCAAATTCAACCGAAAGGACTGGAGAATCGTTCGCTTCCCACCTTTTCAAAGGCTGGCTTAGTGACCACGGCTGCTCAACAAAAGGGTACTTACACGGGAGAGGGATGGTCAATTTTGTCTTGAAAATACCGAAGATACGTGTCTCGGTCAGTTTGAAACCCCTCAAGCAGTTTAAGGCCTGGGTCAGGGGGCGTTTACTAGAGAAAACGGTTTTTTGCGATATAACTGCCCAGGGGAATGACACTGAAACGAAATTCGGCACATGAGTAGTTCTCATCATCCTTAACATTTTGACGTGCAATAAACGTTATCTTAGATCACGTGGCGTGTCACGTGACCATTTCTTTGAAATCATCACTTATTTGAGGAGTAGGTGACTTTTGTGGGCTATAATATCGAATAAAAACGCTTTTCTTATGCGTATTAATTATTTCCAGCGTCACACGTTTGGAGTGACCGTCCATCGTTCTCAACAAAAAAATTGTGAGGGCAAAGGTCATTTTTCTTCCCAGAATTCAACCTTTAGCTGTTGATAATTTAAAAACTAAAACTCGTGAGCAATCACTCCAAGCGTAGAAAGTTAGATATGTTGGATTTATATTAAAAACGCTGACTTATTTATCTGTAAACTTAAAATCCGCCACCGCATCGCCGATTTAAGACTTTTCCAAATTTTGATCACGTGACTGATCACGTGATCAAATTTATACGTTAAGGCAAACAAGGACAACAAGATTTATCTTCAGGGAAAGTTTCATCCAGTTCTAGGCAATCTGGAATAAGATATTGGCGATCAACCATATTTATGAACATATTTCTAAACCCAGACCTTAAGGTGGCTCTATATAGTATTTTACAAAGCTTTGGATATTACATATGCATAAATAATTTCTCCCATGGCAAATGTTTATCACATAGCACTCGGTAGAAGGTCAATAATAAAAACCTACAGCCTTGGACTACGTTTGGAAGACTCTTTCAGAACCTTAATGTTGTTGCTATGGCAACTACTGATAGAAATGCTTGGCTTGTTTTTTGAACCTACCTGACTTCTAGATGGTGTTTCTAGGTTTCTACACGGTGAATTTTCTTTGTTTTGGGGGAAACAGAGTAAACATACAAGGAGTTTCAACTGACAAAGCTACAAGAAAATCTGTACATAACTTTCGGAGGAATTCGCAGTTTTCGTTTTTGAAGCGTATTACATTAATGTATGTATAAAATTTGATGATTTTTTCCTAACAGCGAGAAAAAGAAAAATCCTATCCATGTGTAAATTTTTAAAAAAATTCACCGTCTGGAACGCGCCCAATATGCGTTTTTGGATCACTCAAAAACCCTTGTTTTTCGTGACGTCATCAAAGTAGAAATTCTTCAAGTTACGGTATTGCGCATGCTCGCGTTTCGCTTTCTTCGCACGTGCCAGTTGAGTAGTTAAGAAGTGGAAGCTTCTTTTCCCCACTACGGCGAAAAGTATACCTAAGTGTTGTAATACTTATGGAAATGCGTTTTAACTTGTGGTTTCCTCCGCTGCTTTGAAGTGTTCAACGATCTTGGCTAAAATACGGGTTGTTTTTGTCACTCGCGGGGCCTTGCTAGTTGTTGAAGATGGCGGCAGAGACAATATTCCAACAAGCCCTTTTGCTCCGAACTTCTCGTAAACGTTCCTAAGATCTCGATATGAAATGCCACTTCCGGCTATTTTTTCAGCAATCGGTTGCTTGATGGGAAATCCCGCGTTTGTTGGATGATAAAGAGTTCCTCGGAACGTCTGCAGGAGTTCGTAGCGACGATCAAGGTATTTCATGTCGTTTTCTGCGTATTGTGCTGTTGACATGTTTTCTGTCAACATGTCCTCTGAAATGTTCAAACGGGAGTCAAAGACTATTCTTCTTAAGGCTCTAACATCCTCCATTGCATCGTGTGCGGGGAAAGGTTCATGGAAAAGTGTCTGATAAATGGATTGTTGATTTAATTTAACTGTGGAACCATCTGATAAGACCAGAGAGGAATGTTTACGTTTGACTAAGTTCTTCATCGCAGGGAGAGTGTCGGAGAAGAAAACGTTAAGACAGGAAAGTTTCTCACAAAGTTGATGTCCACCTTGACGAAGAAGGGTTGGAGTATCGAAAACTTGAGTTGTGCCCGATTAAAACAGTATAAATATTATTATCGCTTTTCACACGCCTGACAGTTTTCTCTAAGTAGGTTAGAAAATTTTCCAGTGACTTTCCAAGTGACGCAGTTTCGACTGGTTGATTGTCTTTGAACAGGGTCCTGACGCCTCTGACTGTTCGGACACTTAAACCATTTACCCTTGTAGCATGAATATCTACATCCCTCGAAGGCAATATATAGTCGTTAAAACAGTGCAAACCTGATTGATCAACTGCTGAAAGTTGACATATTTCTGCGGTTTTTCCAGACGTGTTTGTTTCAATATCGTAAATGACGAAATTGTAAACATTGTTTCTGTCATGAGGAAATTTCTCTGCCACTGGTCTGATGGTTAATTCAGGAATGCACGTTTCAAAGTTTTTCAGCTCCTCACTTGAAATTTTCAAATTGATGATGTCGAATTCTTGGATCAGTTTGGTAGAATTGTTTGGATCAAAGTTAAGTCCTATTCCACTCTGGTATGTGTTTCCTTCCTTAGCTTGTTTTTTACCATCAAGATTTAACTTCTGCTTATGTAGTTGAGCTCTTCGGCGTTTGAAATTGATGCTGTTTTTTCTTAGTTTGTCTTGGGTAGCTATGTGATCCATCTTTTCAATGTAGCTGATACAGTGTATACCAGGTTCAATATTGAGGCTCTCAAGTGTTTGGCTTATGTACTGATATCCAAGGTTTACTTGCGAGATGCCACAGGCCACGCGGAAGTCATTACTTTTACTTGCACCATAGTATCTAATTTTGGGATTTTTTGAGCCTATAACACTGTTTAGGGCTTCATTTCTCTGCGAATTTGCCCCAGGTGATAACTTTGCAACTACTATGTCAGTACAATATTCATCAAAAATTCTCTCCAAAGCTTTCCTTAAATCATCGCCATAGAGATCTTTGCCATAGGGTAAGTCAGAGTGTTTATAGTTAATAGGGTCTTTCTTGGCACCACACCAGGACTCATTGCAATTTTTGTGGTTTCCAAACGAATGTGGTAGAATGCTTTTTAAGGATTTTTGACGGGCTGATGGATTTCCCTTATTTTGAGACACACTATAAGTAAAACATTTGACCAGGTAGTTGATAACTTTCTGTGAGAGAGTTGATGAATTTACAAATTTCCCACCTTGGCTTAGGTTATACAACCTTGTAATTAGTGATCTTTTGGCATGCACAATGTCTGTCCACTTTTCTACAGGATAAGGGACCTTCTCTTTTATATGTGCCGCTGTTGTGGAGTCTTCATCCCCGACATAAACAGATAGTTTGACATTAGAATTTAGGCTTTCAGTAAACAAATGGACTGCTGCCATAGGCTCCATTGCTTTTGATGATGCTGTATGATTGAGTCGATAACTGTGTTGCTTGGCTTCTTTTCCAGTATTTTTAGCATTCGTGCAAACCCTGCAGGATTTTGTTCTCTTAGTATAATCCATAACCTTGCCATAAGTTAAATCCATGACTGCAGCATGGCCGGTTGATGAGTTATGCCCCTTTCCCTGTTTTTGCCAACCCATGTCATATGAGCAGGGGATATTGATGCAGCCTTGGTCATCTGCTTTTACACCTTTTTGATGGCAGCATTTCTTTCTTCTGACATTGCAGTTTTGCAACTTTTCTTTGTTACTTGCTCTACTGCATGCCCAATCTCATTTTCTCTACTCTTGAAAGTTACTGAATTCATAGAGGGAATATTTAATGTACACAGTAAATTATTTAGGTGGGTTTCACCGATTCCTGTATGTAGACACCCAAGAACAGCTCTTGAATTAACATCATGACTGAAAGGACCTCTTTGACCACTCCTGTGTTCACTGGAGGTCTTGACAACTTTTTCTGTACCACACACTGCACAGGTAACTGAGAACACTGGGGCTAACCCACATTTTTTTTCTGCTGTTATGTTCCACAATGACAAATTTGCTGAAAATGAAGTGACAATATTGATACTAAGGAAAATCTGATACTTTGTTCTGGCAGTGTGTCTTGGAATAAATGAGCACAAGTAAGTTTTTGCAAAACTTAACATTTCACAAATGCAGTGAATGCAATTTGTGGTCTGTGGAAAATTTACAACTGCTTGTTTGTTCCAAATTTACCAAAAACATTAATGTTGCTAACAACAGACATACAAATGTGTGATGCTTGGTATAGGGTAAGGGTAAGGGTTTCAGAACTTGCCTGAAACTTTAAGGACCAACCCCAGGCTTTTTATGGCTGATTGCATATGAGAAGTTTTGTAATGTATTAAAGATATACATGTATAATCAATGTCATAATTGTTCTTTGGAAACCTGTTAATTTTATAGCCTCAAACTTGTGTGTACTTGTCATTAAAAACAGAGACTTCATTTTGACTTTTCTCTAGTGTTGATTTTCTTCAGGCAGAAAAGTGTTTCTTCTCACCTGCTTTACAGTGCTGGCAACATTTCAATGAACTTCTCAAAACATCCAAGTCCATAATTCTACTTCCATGTGGAATGCAATTTTCCTTGTTTGTTTGTTTCTGATAAAAATTCAAAACTTGTACGTTTCAATTGTAATTATATTATTAGGTTGTAGCTGTAACAAAACATTTGTTGCAGTTTTAATATGAACTGTCAAAATTTTCAGGTCTAATCGTATCGACGAGATAATTTGCTATGAACTACCTGTGGTATAATACAAAAGTTCAAATTGAGAACTATTTCAGAGCAAAGAAAGTCTTGATGAAGCACTTGTCTTAAAACTTTTAAGTGAATTACTTGGTGCCACGTATAGCGAAAAAAAAAAAAAAGATTTAAACCACGCCTGACTTAAACGTGTTTCTCTTTTCTTCGGTGGGGACAAATCTTCGACCATTCCTTGAAACTCTAATTTCCTCTTTGCCCTCCACTCCTTTATCCCACGAGTCCTGTCCTCCGTGTTTTCACTTCGAGTGGGTTTCTTTCCAGAGAACCGACCCTTTTCGTCACGCAATGGTGGTTGTTTTTCCGGTGTCAGTTGCGCCCTTACAGATGTTCCAGCTGTTTTCGGTGTTTCATCGCCCAGGGAACTCAAAGCGAAGCCTCCGACCATAAAAAGTGCACCGTGACCACTCTGCGACTTCCTTCGCGTACGATCACGACCGTCTTTTCTCACTAATGTCGGCACGATAAGTACTGCGAATTGGCTCCTCAGTTTAACCACGTCAGGAGAAGACGAAAGAAGCATATTTTTCAACACATTTCTAGGCGTTTTTTGACGAACACTTATTCCGGACAAAAAGGATAGCGGTAAGTGGAACGCGACTCGCGATAAAAATCTCGCCGCCATGTTTATTTTTGTTTTTTCTTTTCTTTTAAATATTCGCGCGCTCGCGCCATTCGTACCCATGCTTCGCGCGCCAAAAAAACTGTATAGAGCCACCTTAAACTGCTTGAGCCAACGAAAATACAAATTACCGAAGGTCTCCAAAAACAAACTGATAAACAATAGTATAGGGACGTGCTGGGGACAACGTGTAAGTGGATTTCTCCCGTCAGACAAAGAATAATTGCATTGCTTAGCTTGTGTTATAAGACAGCTAAAGAAAAGGGCGCACTCTGATTGGTCAATTAACCATGTTTATAAACTAAAATTTCGCTTTATAACATAGCTGGTAAATTAGTGCAGTCAAATTCAATTGCGCGAGCGTGCTTCATATTCCTATTGTGCACGCTGTTGACGTAGCAGCTGAGGGAATTTCTCTTTATAGCGGAGCTCCGCGCGCCAAAGTTTCGTCGCGTAACATGATTAATTTTCGATTTTTGTTTGTATAAACCGGTAAGAATCAGCGTTTGGATGTCTTGGTGTACGTGTCTACGAGAGAAAGTGTGTTTTAAGGCAGAAACTCTCGCTCGAGGGAAAAAAAGTCGATCAAATGCATGTCTCAAAATCTGACAGAAAGTTGTCAAAAAGCTGTCAAGAAAATGTCAGAAACCAGCGCTTAAAGCTTCACGCTTCATTTGAAAAATATCTTCGTCCAAAGACTGTAAATAGTGAAGTGTCGCCGTTTAACTTGATTAATTCTCGAGCTTTTTGTTGAACCGGTAAGAATCAGTGTTTGGATGTGAAAAACAGCAAAATGTGTTGGTTGGCTTTGATAATTTTATCGTGGATGGGTCTGCGAGGGAGAAGCTCGTGTGGTTTTGCAAGCGCTGTCTTCGCTACAACTGGATGACGTTTTGCCGCTGAGAATCTTTAATTGAAGAGGCTTCCTCGGTGGACATGGGAAGTAACAGTGAAACTATCAAGCCACTTTAGGATCTTGTGTCTTCTTAGCTAAGGAAAGATATCATGTCAAATGGCATTATTATTCAGCTCTGCCGCGTTCCGAGTGATTGCCAACTTACTCTCTCTCTCCCTGACTGAACTATCAGGTTCGTATAAGCTTATCTTTTTGTCTTTTCTGCGGACATTTATGTCAAATTTACTTAGCAATGTTTAAAAAACTGACTACGAGATATGTTTGTTACTTGTCTCAATTCTCTACCTTCTCCAAGAATCTTCCGTGAAAAGTACGCATCGTGCTTTGTTTTCAGTGTTGTTTTGTAGTTTTTGAACCGCGGTCAGTCCTGTTGACTGATCTAAACAATCAGTTTCGTATCCCTTTTTGTCTTTTCTACGGTCATTTATGTCAAAATTGCTTAGAAATTTTTTCTGGCTTAATACAAGATGTGTTTGTTACTAGCTACTCTTGTTTACTTACTCCACCTTCTCCACCGAGAATCTTTTGACAAACATACGCATCGCACTTTGTTTTCTTGCAATGTTTTGTTTTTGATCCACTTGGAATTCCTTTGTGGACTCAAGAATGTTTGTCTTTTTTTGCAAACGTTTGCCGTATCGAAAACTCTTCACTTTCCCTACAGCTGCTCAATTTTTTGGACACAAAATTGGCCCAAGGAAAGCCATGCGAAGTTGCTCGGTGACAGTGAGCTTTTATATAATATTTAAACTATTACTACCGCGTTGAAAATGTTATAAAACAATTGGTCCATGTGTCAGCTGTGCTTTTTTGGGCGAGATTTTACAAAATTTGTATCGTTTCAATCGTCATAGTGTCTACTGAAGTATTAAGCCGCTGCAAATTCTGTGAATAACGTTTCGCGCGCTTGTTTTTTCTTGGTCATGTAAGACTACATGAACTTTTTAGTGCAATAAAATGGGACTTTGCTACGATGTTTATGATATGTTATAAAACGAATGGTAAACGTATTAGCGTGCACTATTGAGTTATGAATGCACTTGGGAGGTATGCTAAGCATTCAAGATGCTAGAGTCGCTCTCAGCTACGCCTCGAGCGACTCTTTACGCTTCTCTCGTGCTTAGCAACCTCCCGCGTGCATCCATTCAATAGCGCACGCCGATCCGTTTACCATTTGTTAACTAAGATAATAATTACTTTGGACAAAGGTCCCATAACCGACCTCTGAAGGCAACAGGCAATCACTGTGGCTTTCTTTAAAACACAATTTGGTTAAGGTACTTCACTGGAAGGAAACATTTCGGATCATTTCGACCTGGGTCTCATTGTGACCATTGTGTCTTTCTGTATGAAGGCTATTGAGACGCCGGCTGTCCCCACATTGAATCTAAACTCGCATACTTGCACAGACGCTGCACAAGCCGTCAGTATTAAACACTCTCTATTGCAGGAATTTATCTCTTTTAAAATGTCCACTACTGCAATGCAACCTGGTAAACATTTCTTACAGTGTACTCTCTCCCCTTCAATTTTCAATATTAGTTGCAGAGCAAGTATATATTAGAAGGTAATCATGCGATATCCTCGGACATATTACTTGCGAATTGTGCTGTCTCTTAGGTTTCCCGCCTTTATTTACTAAGCGCCATCTCTTCGTTGTTATGATCATGATACTCCTTGTACAAAGCGCTTGTGGCCACCACAATATAAATAATATAGGCAAACTTTTCCTGTACAATGTATATCAGTGAAAATAAGTTATCAGAACTGATTTCACTGGCGGATTCTTCTGTCTCATATATAGGTTCCCCCCGGGGGGAAGGTACTCCCTTATTATATATGGGCTAGATAGGTATGTGCGGCCCTGAAGGGTATGGTTTTTAAGCCGTTTTGGTCTGAAATAGGGTATGGTTTGTGCACTCTATTCCTGAATTGAGTACGTCATTTTAGAAGAAGCTACTTCTTCATCATTAGGCAATAAGACCATCAACAAAAGAGTCACCAAAGCCCTTCTGAAATTATGAAAATTTGGTTTATCAACGGAGTTGATAATGTAAATTGACCACCGTACAGGGATTCCTGTACGGTGGTCAATTTACATTATCAACTCCGTTGATAAACCAAATTTTCGTGTTTCACTCCCCCACCGACGCAGCACCACAGTTTCTCTAGAAACTAATCCCCTTCCTTCTGAAATTATGTTTACGCCAACCACGTACGTGAAATAGGTCTGAAATAGGGTATCGAATTTTTGGTTAGGTCTGAAGTAGGGTAGGGAAAATCACAGATTTTGGTCTGAAATAGGGTAAGGGTTTCAGGAAGCGGGCCGCACACCCCTACCTAATTTTTCTGGGAGTACCCCCCCCCTGGGGGGTTTCCCCGAGAAATTTTATCTCCGAATTGTTTACCTGCGTATCTGACCACATTTCCAGTTCAAGCGGTCGGCTATACATGTACTGTGTTTATCAAAATAAAATATGTTCCATTATTCGAGACTGAAAGTTTGTGCAGTCAGACAAGCATACAGGAGGGGACTTAGTTATCTTTTCTCAACAAGACAAGCGTAAGCTTTTCACTGAAACCTTCAACATGGTGTGATAAATAGGCCTCACCATCAGGGAAGATAACACCAGACATTAGTCAGCCAATCATGCGATACGCTTTGAAAATTTTGCCAGCGAACTTCTCAGTCTACCTCTTATAGGGCTTTATACAATGTAGGTTTCTCCGCCAGATTTTACCTCAGAAATGCTTATGAGACCACCGTTAACATCAGTGCCACATTCCCAGTTCAAGCGGTTGAGCTCATCTCAGCAAGGCTATAACATTTTGACACTGTCTTTATTTTAGAGGACTACGTTTCAGTTATAATATGGAAGAAAGACATAGCACTAAACATAGATTGAGGTCTGAATGCAGTTGATGTGGGGCAGGAGCCCATCACTAGTGATAGGCTCCTGTGTGCGGCCGTTTCACACCTAAATGATCTGTGTCCTCCGTTCAGCAGGAATTCAACCCTTAAATCGATCAGTGAATTGCCTATCGCATCCACCACAGTATTACAATTGGCGACAAATTCCTCCCGTCAGACAAAGAATTGCAACCAGTCTGGCGGATGAAATAAATTAATACGATCACCTTATCGTTTGATGGTCAAGATGAGCTTGCGTTACGATAGAATGAGTCAGTTACCACCGAATAACAAGCGCGTCCGGCTATGAAGGAAATCGCTGTGTGTCGGGCCAAGGTCCTCACATTCAATGTCCTCACAAGAAATTATAAGTGGCCAAAGAAGAATTTGGTAAGATAGTTCACTGGGAAACATTTTTACCTTTGATGATCTGATCTCTTTTGTATCAAGGAACTCATGCTGTGACATTTTATTAGCGAAGTTTGCTGTCTCGTAGGTCTGCAACCAACTTTACCCGCCTTAATTGCACAGCGCCATAACTCGAAGTTTTTGTCACTCACCGTACACTCCTTGTACAAAAGCGCCTGCTCTCTCCTCAACAAGTCAAACGCAATTTTCGGCTAGATGAGTCGTGATGAATGTGGTCCATTGAGCAAGCCTCAAATCGTTTACTTTTCTCAGGCCGGCATGAGGGAACAGAATTATTTCTCAATCAAATCCAGGCTTGTTTTTGCTATATAGCCGTAGAATTTTAAGACTTGTTTTTGCTACTAAAGTTTAGAATTCTAAAGAAGCTAAAGAGAACTCTACCGCTCAAAAGTCTCCAGTTAGATAAAATACTGTACAAAGACATAGCCAGAATGAATGAAAGTCCCATAACTGAAGTGTTCATGTCCCCATAACTAACTTAATTTACAATGCAACTTGGGATGATATCTCGTGGTATGTGAAATCCTTGCTCACAAGATCGACGGAGAGCCGACTAGAAGGGACTGCTCGCGGTCTAAAGCACAATTTTACTGCTGAATTTTTTTCTCTCCTAGGTTTCGCGCCAAATTTACCCGCCTAATTGCTCAGCGCCATCTCTCGCGCTAATTTCCTCATGATCATCACACTACTTGCACAAAGCGCTTGCTTTCTCCACACCAAACCAAGCGCAATTTGAATTGCCTTGCTTAGTTGTAATTATCACCGATTAATGTGGTCCAGTGTGCGAAACCGAAATTTTGTTTTGTCAGGCCTGCATACATGAGGGAACAGAATTATTTATCAATCGAAACTAGGCTTGTTTTTGCTATACAGTGTAGAATTTTAAAGAAGTTAAAGAGAACTTCACCGCCCAAAAGTCTACAATCAAATAAAATACGGTAGAAAGACAGCGAGAAATGAATGAAAGACATGAAAGTCCCATCAACTGAGGTCTCGAGACAATTACTGCAAAGTGTCAATGTCCCCACAACTAACCAAACTTACATTGATGCAACTTGGGATATCTCGTGGTATGTGAGAGCCGGCGAAGATGTCAGCGGCATGTCGCATAGCATATAGCTTTCGGCAGCGATCAAGAATAAGCAATCGATCGACTATGAAAAAACAATAGTTTCAAGAAATCTTAGTACAGTGGCCGATAATCTTAGCGTTAAAAACCAGTCAGTGTGCTCAGTTTAAAAATCCTCTGTCGCTGATATTCCTCTTATAATCTTCGCGTCAAAATTTCACAACAGCATAGCATCATGTCTTAACTCTTTTCCATCCAACGTCACACATATGTGATGATAAATACTGCTTCCTTTTTATGGTTTATTTCTTGTTTAAAGTTTGTCAGAACGTTATAATAATTGTGTGAATAGGACCAACTGTGTTTTAGCAATCATTAAAGCTAAAAATAACGACTACAATACCAGAATTCCGCTGCATATCATCGATCGTTTAACAGCAAAGCCCAAAATGCTTGTTTTTTGGCCAGAGAATAACACCAAAATTTACACATTTTTGTGGCCAACTTTTTAATAAGAAAAACTGCCCAAATATCAAGATTCTACATTTACAGCAAACCTCAAGCTCTCTCCTTATTATCAGCTATGAAACGTTTCTCTCACATTTGGTGCCTGCCACGTTTCAGCCCGTTTCTGAGATCCAATCTTGTGTGTCTTAACTGGACTCGTTCACGGCCGAAAAGAATTCTGGGAACTGTAACCACGCCGCGAGCATAGAACTCTCCTTCAGTTCATTACATAGTTTTTCGATAAGTGCTGAGCCACCCGGTGCTACCAGCAAAATGTTGCATCGATGAGTATTTTTAGCGGTCAGAACTAGCCCACATTGCCTCGTTAGCTCCCCGAATCCACTTGCAGAAAGACAAGAGAGACAGGTTCCATATCGAGCCACCATCATCACAACAGAGCGTGTTTGGCATCTCCATCAACATAAAACCGCCTCTCACCTCTGGTTTCTTTCAAAGGCTTGCCTTTACCCACATTCTAGCTTAATGATGCCAGCATGGGGGCTTCTGCAGAGGAAAATGGCTCAGAAAAGCACTCTAAAACTGACAATTGCACCACAGTCAAGCGATTCCACTGACTCGACAAACAACAGCCACTCGGGTGCATCACGTGACTCTAAAGCCTGGGTCCCCAGTATTTCAAGACAGCAGATATTTTCATAATAACTCCATATATGAAGAAGTTAAGAGCCCCAGACCATTTATTGCCCAAAATCTGGTGAAATAAATAGCACCCACTTGGATCGAAAAGGGTTAACAGGAGTACCCAACGAACCGCTCTTCAAAAATAACCGCTCTTCACCCTTTTTATCCCTGGCTGGCATTCCCTCAGAACAGTCCTTTTGCTTGCTGGCTTAGCGTAATATTTATTTACTTGCTGGCTGCCTGAGTTCCAACTCCAGTCCTTGCTGGGAAAATTATTACATTTCTGATCCTGGCAAAACAATTAACAACAGATTTCCGGTTAATTGTTGACAGGAAAATAGGAGTGGTCTTTTTATTTTAACAGTTGTCAGTCTGTGCACGTCCTTTGTGGTCTTGTGAAAACTTGATGACTTAACAAGTAATTATACGGATTACATTACAGTTCGCTTGTGTTACCGGTATTTGCTCTCTATTTTGTTCATCTGTCATTAAGAGCGGTAACAGACCGTTGACATTTTTCGTGGATTCTACCCGCCGAAGAAGCATTCCGTTGAAAGTTGATGTGTTCATTTTACTGTGCTGAGTCTGTTTCCGGGATTTTCTGAAACTTTGGATACCAGGCTTGTTCACTTTCATTGGCCTTTTGGTAAGTATCATTGGCGCAATTTACCGTCTACTATCTTGAGGCGTTTGGGAAGAAATTACAGAATTAATTTCTTTTCTTATTTTTTGTGTTGCAGAGCCAATTTAACCTGAAGTGGTAAGGGGTCGTGAGCGTCTTGACCCGCCAGGCGGCTCGATCCAGCTGAACTAGAAATTGTAGGTAAGGACGACTGTTTTATAAGTTTTTATTATTATTCGTGCAACATAGACTGACATCGAGAGAATCTGCTCGGCCGGCGGAATTTGAAACAGTCGATCATCGAAGAACAAGCAACGGTGATAAAAAATGCTAAAGTAACAACTTAAGAAAGGCGGTCGTTTGATACATTAGATGATACCCTGGGTACCAGAGGTTTTTTTTTTTTAAACAAAGTAACATTCTGAGTAATTGTGCTTTAAAATTTATGTAGTCAGTGGTGCCAAAACGCTGAAACGTAATGGCACTGACAGCGACGGAAAAACTCTGGGTCTGAACTGTTATTGTATTTGAACTCCGTTTATGAATTGCCAAAATTTCGGTCCCAAAACAAACATTCACGGTGCGTTTACCCATGAATACTTGACGGCTTTTTTCTGAATTTCCTATCATTGGTTCATTGATTTTTATGTGAAAATTTTCGTCGCTTTGGACTGATAAGGCTGATCTTTTTATCCGCTGCACGTGATGGACTTTCAATAGAGGCGTGCTCGATCAGTACAGTAAGTGATATTTTCCGCTATTAATGTCTATTGACTGCAATATCCTTCATTTCCAATATACATTGCGTTACGACACACATAACTTCATTTCAAGATCGAAATAAGCGTAGCATACACATTTGACCTGGCTAGTGATCTCCATTCCGTTCAGGCAATATAGTCCAGGGGCACCCAACGAGCCAAAGCAGCCAAAAGCTGTAGAAAGGCATTTTTAAGTACCTTATGGTGTTTGAAGTCTGTTTAAAGTGATGTTTTGGTTAGCTAGAAAACTTTGATCTGTTCGGATTCCCTAGCTGAAATGTTAACTGCCCAAAAATTTTAGGAAACAAAATCTTTCTTTGAGAAAATACTAGCTGAAGTTAACTTTCTAGGGAACCATTTTTTCTTTCCGAAAATGCTAGCTGACGTTTTTTACTGCCAAAAACAGCAATGACAATCTTTCCGAAAACCTCAGGAGTTATGATTTCCACATTACGAATCTTTTAGGCCACGTTTTACTTACGAAAATCTGAGTGCACTCTTTAATCGACGCCGAAAGCCTTAGGCGAACTACCCTCCACCGAACAGATATCTACCGAAACTTGTCGTTGGGTGCCCCTGATAGTCAATGGTTCTTTTCACCTTTTCTGGAATTTCCGGTGAATAAATCCTTGATTTTCTGCGTGAACAAATTAAGTCCCGAATAGCGTCGGAGTTTCGTTGGTTATAAATGCAATTTGTTTTCAGACCTCGAAATATCGCTCATTACTAATTGGGGAACATTTTTCTTTGCCAAATTGTTAAAAAATCCACATATGTTTTGTGTGTTTGTGGTACTTGCGCGAAATCTGTTTTCCTTTTGAAAGACATTACAAACGACGTCATGGGGAGAATTGTCGAAAACAATTAACCATAAAAGTAGGATATTATTCGATTAACTTATAGCTGAGTTTTTAATTTCCACGTTTCTCTCCTTCTTGTTTTGTATTTTTGTTGTCAGAGGTTTCAGCTATTCTGACATTTGAAGCGGACGCAAGACAAAAGATGGACCGGTATGTACGTGACCGTGAGTCAACATCGAGTTTGCCCATTTCCTGTAGCCCTTTTCAAAGGTGCAAATCTAGAACCACCCGAAATAGTTGGACAAAACTTAATTTTGACATGAAAATATCATTCTTTGGTATTGGCCCTCGCTGTCACGGGCTTATTCTCAGAATGGACAGGCCCTGGGTTGTTAGCGTTTTACGCTGGCACTGTTGGTCGGCAAAAACCATTTCCTGTATCTGAACAATTTTTTTTACTCTGCCAAGTGTTAAGGTTGCACAAGAAACGTTACAAGAATGTGTTTGCTACCTAACAATAAGTATGACGAATGCGGATTTCTTTCCATGCCCAAGCTCGCATCAATGGTTAGCCGCGAAGCCACATTCCTTTGTCTAATCGCTTGACAATTTTAAATGAAGATACAATACTTTCAGGCGGTTGAAATGAGGTTTTTCGTAGAAATTCTACAGAAATTTCTGACTGCCGGGCATTTAGCCCAGAATGAGATCCTTCCCCGGGCTGCCGCGCAAAAAGCACGCAGCTTAGAACTTTATCTCAAGTGTGCGGAAGAAACCGAGAGCAGTGCAGTAATAAAACAATTAATGTTATTTTTTTTCTTTAGTCTTTTCTGTTGCAATCTTTGATAGGAAAACATCTTGTATAGAACACTTAGCCACCGAAAAATGAATTGTACGTACGTTCCCTTGACTGATTTTAAGTGACTTAAGTACACAGTGACTGTACAGTCAGCCAGTTAGGCCGTTCGGGGCTTAATGTTCCCAAATGCATAGGTCATTTGAGTAATAAATTATGTGAAATTAGTCTTGAACAACACAGTCGACGAAGGGATCAAGAAAACGTATACATCTGGAAGGTTCCATATGGAGTTGTCAAAGACCCTTCTGCAGAATGATGTCAACAGTCTCCCGCGCGCCGCGTGTGTAGAGGTGGAATTTGTATGGTATAACTGGAGATGAAGTGTTTTGCACGTATGTAAATGAAAATTAAGGCCGCAGGAGATCGTACAATAATTCTTTTGTACAGTGTTTGTACTACCTGCAAGATATACCAGAAATCGTTGCAAACATTCTCAGTGGTTAGGTCTAACTTTGAAAGCGTGCGAACTTTGCGTTTCTTGCAGACTTTGCTGTAGGCTTTTTCAACTAAACTATTTCGTAGAAATAGTGGGTGTGTTTGCGAGCCTTTACAGTGATTTGTTGCAAGCGCCAAATATTATTCGAAAAGGACGCCAACTTTGTCTTTCTTGCACACTTTGCAGTGACGTCTTTCGAACTACTTGGTAGAAATACCGGGTGTGTTTGCGAGCTTTTGCCGTGATTTGTTGCAAGCGCCAAAAATTATTCGAAAAGGACGCCAACTTTGTCTTTCTTGCATAATTTGCAGTGAGGTCTTTCGAACTGCTTGGTAGAAATACCGGGTGTGTTTGCGAGCTATTGCCGTGATTTGTTGCAAGTGCCAAAAATTATTCGAAAGGACGCCAACTTTGTCTTTCTTGCACACTTTGCAGTGACGTCTTTCGAACTACTTGGTAGAAATACCGGGTGTGTTTGCGAGCTATTGCCGTGATTTGTTGCAAGTGCCAAAAATTATTCGAAAGGACGCCAACTTTGTCTTTCTAGCACACTTTGCAGTGAGGTCTTTCGAACTACTTGGTAGAAATACCGGGTGTGTTTGCGAGCTATTGCCGTGATTTGTTGCAAGTGCCAAAAATTATTCGAAAGGACGCCATCTTTGTCTTACTTGCACACTTTGCAGTGAGGTCTTTCGAACTACTTGGTAGAAATACCGGGTGTGTTTGCGAGCTATTGCCGTGATTTGTTGCAAGTGCCAAAAATTATTCGAAAGAACGCCAACTTTGTCTTTCTTGCACACTTTGCAGTAAGGTCTTTCGAACTACTTGGTAGAAATACCGGGTGTGTTTGCGAGCTTTTGCCGTAATTTGTTGCAAGCGCCAAAAATTATTCGAAAAGGACGCCAACTTTGTCTTTCTTGCACACTTTGCAGTGAGGTCTTTCGAGCTACTTGGTAGAAATACCGGGTGTGTTTGCGAGCTTTTGCCGTGATTTGTTGCAAGCGCCAAATATTATTCGAAAAGGACGCCAACTTTGTCTTTCTCGCACACTTTGCAGTGAGGTCTTTCGAACTACTTGGTAGAAATACCGGGTGTGTTTGCGAGCTTTTGCCGTGATTTGTTGCAAGCGCCAAAAATTATTCGAAAAGGACGCCAACTTTGTCTTTCTTGCACACTTTGCAGTGAGGTCTTTCGAACTACTTGGTAGAAATACCGGGTGTGTTTGCGAGCTTTTGCCGTGATTTGTTGCAAGTGCCAAAAATTATTCGAATGGACGCCAACTTTGTCTTTCTTGCACACCTTGCAGTGAGGTCTTTCAAACTACTTGGTAGAAATACCGGGTGTGTTTGCGAGCTTTTGCCGTGATTTGTTGCAAGCGCCAAATATTATTCGAAAAGGACGCCAACTTTGTCTTTCTCGCACACTTTGCAGTGAGGTCTTTCGAACTACTTTGGAGAAATACCGGGTGTGTTTGCGAGCTTTTGCCGTGATTTGTTGCAAGCGCCAAAAATTATTCGAAAAGGACGCCAACTTTGTCTTTCTTGCACACTTTGCAGTGAGGTCTTTCGAACTACTTGGTAGAAATACCGGGTGTGTTTGCGAGCTTTTGCCGTGATTTGTTGCAAGTGCCAAAAATTATTCGAAAGGACGCCAACTTTGTCTTTCTTGCACACTTTGCAGTGAGGTCTTTCAAACTACTTGGTAGAAATACCGGGTGTGTTTGCGAGCTTTTGCCGTGATTTGTTGCAAGCGCCAAAAATTATTCGAAAGGACGCCAACTTTGTCTTTCTTGCATACTTTGCAGTGAGGTCTTTCGAACTACTTGATAGAAATACCGGGTGTGTTTGCGAGCTTTTGCCGTGATTTGTTGCAAGCGCCAAAAATTATTCGAAAAGGACGCCAACTTTGTCTTTCTTGCATACTTTGCAGTGAGGTCTTTCGAACTACTTGGTAGAAATACCGGGTGTGTTTGCGAGCTTTTGCCGTGATTTGTTGCAAGCGCCAAAAATTATTCGAAAAGGACGCCAACTTTGTCTTTCTCGCAGACTTTGCAGTGAGGTCTTTCGAACTACTTGGTAGAAATACCGGGTGTGTTTGCGAGCTTTTGCAGTGATTTGTTGTAAGCGTCAAAAATTATTCGAAAAGGACGCCGACTTTGTCTTTCTTGCACACTTTGCAATGAGGTCTTTCGAACTACTTTGTAGAAACACCAGAAATATGTTCAAATTAGAAAAAAACCCAGCAGGTGTGCTTGCTAGCTTTCGCAGTTATATGTTGCAAGCACTAAAACTATTCAGGGAATGGATGCGGCACGAAAAGGATGCGAACTTTGTGTTTCTTGCACACTTTGCAGTGAGGTTTTTCGAACTAATTGTTAACAATACCGGATGTTTCTGCGGCCTTTCGCAGTGATCTGTTGCAAGCTCCAAAGTTACTTGAAAAGGGTGGAATTTTTTCAGTTTTGCAGAGCGATGGTTTCTGATTGCTTGTATGATTCGGTATTATGATTGGCTATAATGCTTGTCTTAGGTAGTTATTTCGTCTTTTTTTGCAGCTCTTCCTATTGATCTTTCAAGTGATTTGGCGGGATGAAGGGATGTCGCATTTCTCCAGGCACATATAAGGAACAGGAGGATCGAGTCAGCCTAACACCTAAAAATCGGAAATGGCATAGCATTTTCCGAAAATAAAAAGGTGCAAGTAGTGTGAAATTTTAATTGTTATATGGATTGTGATATGGATTCGTTTCCATTTTCTACCTAACAGCAAATGTGGTTTTGATTATCCAAATTTCGTCATTGGCTAAAAACTTTCTCGCGAAAGTTAAACGCGGAATCACAACTGCATGAAATCTTTCTTGAAAATAGTTTTTCATTGGATTTGATTACAAAGGAAGTATGAACATTAAAAGCTGGAAAAATGAGCTGTGACCGTTTATGGTCATAGGTGAACTTAATCCAGCGACATCTTTTAGGACAATAACGGTTGCCCGAAGATGCAAGCCAAGAAAATATTAGAAACATAAGGCTCTATCTTCCCCCTTGAGATCAGGCTCTTCCATCTCGAGGTGAGTAAAAAGTATTGTACTTTGTTTATAATGGTAATGACAACTAAATATAGGTTTCTCTAAACCAAGATGTCTATATTATTGTGTTTTTGCTGGCAAAAAATGAGAAAAACAAAGAAAAATAAAAACGACAACAAAATCTCGTTGCTGGCAAAAAAAAATTCGTCTCCTCAAAATGCTGGGAAAATAGACTTAAAAAATACTCCCTGGCTGGGAAAAAGAAACTGGTAAGACGGGTCCTGGCTGGCAGCTACAAATGTCAGTTTTATTGCTAGCTGGCTCTGAAGAGCGGATAAGTTTTTCCCACGGAAGTTAACAATTAACCAGAAATCTGTTTGCAGACGCTCACAAATCATTTTAGCCAAAAACGGTTCAATTCTAAAAAAATTGTCGTTGGGTACTCCTGTCTTAAATCGATGATTTGCCAACATTAGGGTAATCACAGTTTTACATTTGGCGAGGATATGTTTTTTTTTTTTTACCGTCAGGCAAAGAATTGCGAACAAGCTGAAAAGAATCAATGAGTCAGCTTACCATGTCGCAAACTGTTAAGACAAGCGGGCTCCATACTGGCGCTGTGCAGGTAATTGCTGTGGTGAACTATAAAGTATGCAGCGCTAATGGGTCATTGTCCCCATAGCTAGCCAAAATAATGCAATCTTGGAGGACTGATATCTCGTGGTATGTGAGAAACAAACGTGATGCACCGGAAGCAGACGGCTTCCGGTGGCAAGTAATGATTAGACAGCCGTCTACAAGAAAACAATAATTTGCAGTAATAAAGAAGGTAATCTTGAAATTAAAAATCAATTTGATACACATGCATGCTTTAAAAATTTGTGATTTATTTCACTTGGCTTCTATTTGTCCTATCTCTTTAAACGTGCTTTCGTGACATCGAAACGACAAAATTTCTTATTGTAGACAATTGTACACGGTGAATCACACGGTAATCTTTTCATGGCGTGTCAAGATTCCATGAGCTCATGGGTAGTTCATGGAACGGCCTATCTCAGGTTTATTCCGATGGTGGTTCAAATCATTACGCACACAAATCTTCACTCTGATAAAAAGGCCACCTCAGAGAAGATAACACCAGTCATTATAATCAGAGGGGTTACTAAGGTTATGGGCTATAAGTACGTCAACTAATAACACATATGGGGACCCGTATTTTATTTGAACAAGCCACATAGTCAAGCTTCGAGACTATCCATAAACAGGCTCCATATCGAGTACTGATCATTCTTCGTTCGTCACACAAGTAGAAACGTGCGTAGAGGGATTTTACTTTTAGTGATAAAGGGTTGGTGTCCCCATTATCCCAATATTCAAATACAGTAGCCAAAACACAATTTTCAGTTGGTAACTGACATTTCACAGGGGAGACATTTTGGCCTAGATCTGATCGTCCCTTTTGTTGGACAGTTACCATACCATGTCGAAACTCGCTTAGTTCAAATGAAGCTCTCTTGGTCTCAGCGAGGCTAGGGATTTACCTGTAATGTAACTTTCGCAATGCAGTCGGGTAAACGTTTCCTATACAGTGTACTGTCTCACTTCAAACTTCAAAATTAGTTCCGGAGAAAATATAAAACGTAATTAGGCGATATCTTCCGTCAGTGCTCTCTCCTAGATTTCCCGCCAAATTTGCCCGCCTAATTACTCAGCGCCATCTCTCGAGCTCGCTGTTTTAAATTAGTCATGCGGTTACTACACTACTATTACAAAACACTTGTAGACATTGCAATATAAATAATATAAGCAAATGTGTCCTCTGAAATGTACAGTGTATCCTTAAAATTCTAATTAAATGCTTAAAATTCTAATTAAATGCCAGTGAAAACACTACCAGGCAACTCATGCGATACGCTATGAACATTTTATTAGCGAATTCTTCTGTTTCTTCCGAAACATTTTAACTTCAAAACCGCTTCCCCGCTTTCATCACCACAC
The DNA here is from genome assembly GCA_016490735.1 of Pachyseris speciosa. NCBI lineage: Eukaryota > Metazoa > Cnidaria > Anthozoa > Scleractinia > Pachyseridae > Pachyseris > Pachyseris speciosa. Next base: position 464,158 of record JAEMWC010000394.1, read on the forward strand.
TCCCAGTTCAAGCGATTGAGCTCTTCTCAACAAGGCTATAACATGTTCTATACTATGTTTACCAAAACATGTTCCATCATTCGAGACTGAAATTTTGTGTAGCCAGACTAGCATGCAAGAGGAGACAGAGTTATCTCTTATTAAGGAAAGTCCACATTTCAGCCAAAAATTAACCTCCAGATTTGGCAATGAAGCGCAGAATTTGATGCAAGGCAAAGAAAACCGTAACCGTTTAAAAGTCTATGTTTCAGTTATAATATTGGTAGAAAGACATAGCAATTGATGTGGGACTTGTTTTCTCATACAAACGCTCTCAGTTCAGCATGAATTCAGCACTTTAATTGATCAGTGATTTGCCTACATCGCGTCCATCACAGTATTACCACTGGCGACAAAATTTCTCCCGTCAAACAAAGAATTCCGAACAGTTTGGCCTGTTTGGCGGATGAAAAGAATTAATACGATCAGCTTATCGTCTAGTGGTCAAGATGAGCTCGTGTCACGATGGAATGAATTTACCGCAAACGATAGGCACGTCCCATAACTGTGAAGGCAATCGCTGTGTGTTTGGTCACGGTCCCCACAAGAAATTCTAAGTGGCCAAAGCACAATTAGACTGCGACCAGTCCCTCTTTCTTTCCTTCGTGGATCTTGTGAGCGAGCGGGAAGCACGATCGAGCGGAAATTGGAGCAACCGAAAGTCAGCGAGTTTGACTTCTGCTCGCTCTGCGCGCGAGGATCGAAAATCGACGAAGGAAAGACTAGGAGGGACTGCTCGCAGTCTAAAGCACATTGTTACTATTGAATTTTGATGTCTCCTAGGTTTCGCGCCAAATTTTCCCTCCTTATTGCTCAGCGCCATCTCTCGCGCTGTTTTCGTCATGATCATCACACTACTTCTACAAAGCGCTTGCTTTCTGCTCAAAAGCCAAGCATAATTTGCCTCGCTTAGTTGTGATTATCATCGATGAATGTGGTCCAGTGTGCGAGTCTGAAAATTTGTTTTGTCAGGCCGGCATACATGAGGAAACAGAATTATTTATCAATCAAAACCAGGCTTGGTTTTGCTTTATAGTGTAGAATTTTAAAGAAGCTAAACAGAAATTTACAGCCCAAAAGTCTACAATCAGATAAAATACGGTAGAAATACAGCGAGAAATGAATGAAAGTCCCATAGTGAGGTCTCAAGACAATTAATGCGAAGTGTCAATGTCCCCATAACTAACCAAACTTACATTGAATCAACTTGGGATGATATCTTATGGTACCTGAGAACTGGCGGACATTACTATGCCGCATGGCGGATAGCTTTCGGCAGCGACCAAGAATAAGCAAGCGGTCGACAATGAAAAAACAACAGTTTCAAGAAATCTAAGTACAGTACTCGATAATCTTGGCATTAAAAACCAATCAGTATGCTTTAAAAATCTGATTTGCCCTCATTACGGGAATCACAGTTGAACATTTGGCGACGATTTTTTTACCGCGTCAGACAAAGAATTGCGAACAAGCAGGGGAGCAGACCTGGCGCAGTGGTGAGATCGCTCGCTTTCCACCAATGTGTCCCGGGTTCGATTCCCGGACTCGGCGTCATAAGTGGGCTGAGTTTGTTGGTTCTCTACTCTGCTCCGAGAGGTTTTTCTCCGGGTACTCCGGTTTTCCTCTCTCACCAAAAACCAACATTTGATTTTCATTCGATTTATTTAACTTTGATTTGATTTAGTCTCCCCAATTAGTAGAGCATCTGTGCTCGGCTAAATACATTTGAGAGTTAAATAAAGTGATTATTATTATTATTATTATTATTATTATAAGCTGAAAAGAATCAATGAGTCAGCTTACCGTTTGATGGTCTACATTTCACGATCATGTCGCAAACTGTTAGCACTAGCGGGCTTTAAAGTGACTCTCTGAAGGTACAGTGCTGTGCTGGACTAGTTTGAAGCGCTAGTGGGTCACTGTCCCATAGCTAGCCAAAACAATGCAATCTTGGAGAATGTCTCGTGGTATGTGAGAAATAAACTTGATGTGCCGCACTGTAACAGAAGGCTTCCGGTGGCGAGTAACGCATCGACAGCCGTCTACTGTTATAAAGCTATAATTTGCAGCAATTGAAGTAGTAAAGTACGGCTTAAAATTAAAAATCATTTTGATAAACATATTTTAACAATCTGATACTGTGAAGGTAATTGTTGTGCTAAACCTATAATGTGTACAGCTGTCAAATTTGTAGTAATCTAACTGCGTATGATTATTGACATTAAAAATCAATTTGATGCAACATGCTTTGAAAATCTGTGGTGCATTTTGTCTTCTAGCTTTCCCGTCGAATTTTGTAGTAAAAACAATAATAAGGTACACGAAGGCGCCAATGTGAGTAACAGATTCGCGATGGTTTGTTACCTGTCTTAGACACGTACTAATAGTGGTCTAATATATCACGCTCTTTGTGCGCTTTGCTGCTTTTCATTTTACACAAATCTGCTCCTTGATAAGTTAGTGAGGTAACCAAGAGAAGGTACCAATAATAGCTGTCCTTCATCAGTCAGTTATTTAACTAATGACTGCTATGGATATCTTAAATATCAGGAAATAAAGAGGAAGAATAGAATAAGAATAACCAACATTTTTTACGATGTGTTAACGGAGTATTGGGAATATCGGTATGATGAGATTTCCTTTCGAAGAATTAGATATTTCTCAAGGATTAATGGAATGCTCCTTTCTGAAATAAGGGGTAAATTTGAATTTGGGGCAGAAATGGTTGAATAATAATCCCTTTATTATTCTCTTTAGCCCCTGAATTAAGGAGCTCTACATTGACTAATGAGCATCGTTCTTACATCAAACGCGCTACATCTGTAAAAATATAGAAAGGTCGAAATTTAAGATTTATAAGAGTCACTGTCCCCTAAGCAAAACAATTCCAACTGGCTAAAACACAACTTGATTTCTTTGGGCTGAATTTTCTCTGTAATCCGGCTGATTTGTTTACGGTCATCATGAAGCGATCATGTGATGCGAAGTAGGGCGAAAATTGGCAGTTTCAGTTATCAACGTATACGTACATACGTCGCTAACGTTAACATTTCATTGGTAGCTCAGAAGAATAATGAACGAGAAAAAAACAAACAAACGAACAAGAACACTCAGTATGGTAAACTAGACAAATACGTTATGCTACCGTAACAAAGAAATACAAAAACTTTGAAAAAATTTCTTGCGCCGACAGTGAGTTGTTGGTGGTAGTTCATACTGTAGGTAAAGTTTTAATCGGAGTACCAGTCAATTCTGTGGTTCGCTTGTAAACGGTGTTCAACAATATTATTGTTGAGCTTGCCATTTCTAGTCGTCCGTGTGTGTTCAGTGAATCGTATGTTTAAATTTCTTCCGGTTTCACCAACATAAACTTTTGTGTCCTGTCAGTAGGCTCGATTTCCGCCGCTCACTCGGGTTCGGCCATCCCTCCCCGAGAGAGAACGGCTGGACGCGTGACCCGGAGACCTTGTCTGTAATGTATGCGTCTCAGATGTCACCGGATGTGAAATCAGACTCCAAATGTTCCTTATTTAAGCCATGTCCTCAGTGGAAATATCAGCAATACAAGCATAAGCATAAGCATAAGCATAAGAAGAAGGCAAGGTTTTGATATTCTTATGCTTCTGTTTATGCTTATGTCACGGCTGTCCTCACCGGCGCATAAGCTTATGCTTATGATTGCGTCGCTAGTGAGGACCAGGCTCTTATTTCGCGCGCAAATACGCAATATTGTAATGGATGGCGAATGTGCAAGCGAGGATACGCCCAAAAAATTTCAAACGAATACTGGATGCGTATTCTGTGGCTGTGAGCTTCCTGACTCTAGGAAGAAAACTAGATTAAATGGAAAGTGTCTAATTTCGGAAACAGAATTTGCAACATAATGGATGTCCCTCTCTCGAGTGTAAACATGGACATTTACCATCTGCAACGAGCGCTGCTATCGAGATGTTAAGCGCTTTGAAAAGATCCGAGAGTAGATTAAAATTCTCCAGCATTCATTGAAAGAAAAGTTTTCAGCAAATAACCGGCCGAAGCGAGGCGTTCCTACACACTCGTCAATCTCGCCAAGTGTTGCTGCGCCGTTGAAATCTCTTCGCCATCTAACGGATGAAGGAAGGAAAAAGGCCGCAAAAAGCTTGTCATTTGGAGAGATTCGACCCAAACCAAGTCCCATGCCTGTTCAGTTACCAGTAGTTTGGCCCATTGGTCCCATCCATGATTCGCCTTTGGTGAAGGAAACGCCAGAAGTCCACTGCTAGGGAGATATTTGTGAAGTACAGGTAAGCGCCAATTAAATTTATTTGTTTACAATTTATTTGACAGAACGTGCACGTTATCCTCCTTCCCTGTTCGGCTCAAATAGAATTATAAAAATGTTCTTTATTTCAGGCAATTGTGACTTATGAATCAGGGAGTAAATCGGAGTGTTATCAAAGGATCTCCATCGGCTCGGTAAAGCTTTGGTGCGAGGAAGCAGTTATAAGTCGATCGCGGACGTAGTTATGGATAGTGCTGAACTCAAAAAAGCCATCGAGGACCGAATTTGTTCTGATGTCAACAACGAATGCAAAAAAAAAATTGCGCGAAGAACGGCCCTTCACTGTTAAGAGGTGCAACAAAGGACAGCGGACAATCTATTTTTGTAAGGGTCACTGCACGCCATCGCACGCCATAGCCATCGTTTTGTTGACGAAAACGCCTCTGCTGAGTCATACAAGACCTGACATTCCCCGCGTTCTACCAGTTGCTTAGCCTCATCGCTCTTCCGTTCATCCCCGATGAACTCCGCACTGATTCCAAGAGACTTAAGGTACCGTACTTGGTCTTGCATAAGGGAAGCCAGAGGAGAAATCACAATTACGATTGACCTCGCATTGGTTAGCAAAGGACTGTGTCGAAACACATCGGAGCGGACTGAAAAATCCGGGACTTTCCCGACCCAGTTAGTTGAATAACAAAGACATCTCGACCACTAATCAACTTTTCCAGTGCCTCTCGCTGTAAATCTTTTAAATTCTCAATGTTAAATGTCGTCAAAACTCGCTCGTAAGCCACACACATCCTTTCCACGTTGTCCGCCATCTTCCACAACTCTGTTCTGATATGATAATTTATGCGACAACATTGCCAGACGAAAATCTGCAGGCGGTAAGCTCATTGGCTGAAACCAACAATGGTTAACCGACGCGTCCAGCCGCTCTCTCGGGGAGGAAAGCCCGGACCCGAGTGAGCGGCGGAAATCGAGCCTATCCTGTCAGTTGCAACAATTGATCTTGTTATCTGCTTCAGCTCTGTCGTTAAGTTCGTTTTTGTCCACCTTCTCGTTCAGTGTAAGTAATTAACATTCGTAAAGTAGTGATAGGTCCGTCAGCAACCCAGATGTTGTACGGTTGAAGAATCCGTGCAATAGTTACAGACGTCCCTCTTATGTACGATATGGTTGCTGTAGTGACAGCTGTCCAGTTAAACTTGGTGACGTTTTATTCGATGACGGTTGTTGAATAAAGCCTCTGTTGCAGTTGTTCGGTCCCTGAAAACATTGTATTACCACTTAGTTTCATCTGCTAAGCTGTCAGGTGAGACACAAACTAGTTGTGCTCTTCTCGTCAGATTCCGCAGGGTCGTTGCTTTGTGAGAAGACGGGGTGTAAGATGGCTGGTCAAATAGTCTGTCGGTATGATTCGGTTTTCTTTGAAAAGTGGTCGGTAATGTGTTGTCGTCGATCTCCTTGATAAACTGAATGTGGCCGTTCTGTCTGTTAAAGTGTTCGTGGAAATTGTCGATTTCGTCTTTGATGAGTCACAACATCAAGTGTTGTGTGCAAAGCCAGCAAGTACGGGGCAAGGGTGGTACCAGGAATCGTGATGTCAGTTGACGATAACACAACTTTAATGCAGTTATCTTATGTTATGGCCGGCCAGTGTTGTAAATTATCCCTGAATAGCCACGATGGAGAGAGGATAATTAAGAAAGTGTGTTGAAAATTATGTTATGTTTGTCTATGTTATGTTATGCTGCTGCGGCGGCTACAGTGTACTCAAAATCAATACGTATTGAAAGAAGCGTGCCCCAAGTTTTTCTGTTTATTTTCCTTGGGGATGCGAAGCGATACGATCGAAAATAATCGCTGATTATGTAATCAAGTTTCTGTAGATTTTCACGGATTTTACCAGAATTTCTGCATATTATTCGAATTCAGTACTGAAATGTTTGGCCTATTTTAACCACTGAAAAGAAAATAGATACTGCTTATTTAGTCAAGTTTCTACAGATTTTTACCGCGTGCAGACTGAGAATTTCTGCACCTTATTTGAATTTAGTAAATTTTTGGCCTATTTTAACTACAGAACACGATGCAGAATTTCTGCATCTCAAGAAAATAGTCACTACTTATGTAATCAAGTTTCAACAGATTTTCACGGAGGTTACGGCGTGCAGAATTTCTGCATCTTACAGTGCAGCTGAATTCAGTACATTCTAGACCTTTTATGACCATTAGTGGACAGGATGCAAAATTTCTGTATGTTACGCAAATAGTCACTGCTTATGTAGTCCAGTCTTACCAGATATCCGCAGATCTCACCTCCTGCAGAATTTCTGCCTCTTAGCCAGTTAGGGTCAGTACATTCAGAATTTTTACTGACAGGATTAACTGACTGTCAAATAGAGGCCTTCTTTACTAGGCCGGTTTGGTTGTTGTTAAGAATCATATGTTTTTAAATGAACACAGTATAGGCTTCGAGGAATGGTCACTTTGTCAATGGAAAATAGTGATTTTGGAAAAACCAATTTCAGGTTGGAACGCGTCCCATCACACTGGAGTGAGCAGTACAAGGTGAAAGCGTCTTGGTTGCGTATGTCAAGGTGTTGCACAGCAAATTCTTGACTTTTGCTTCATCTCCTTCATATTGCGAAAAACCAATTATTCTTGCTATCTCTCGTTGTACCTAACGCGCGTTTCCCGGTTTCTTAGCAGTGCTTGATTGTCGTTTTTGTTCCATGTCCTCTCCGACACTCGGTTTGATGGTATCAGTAAACTCTTAAAAATTTGCTTTCGTAACAATGTTTCTTGTGCGTGCAAGCGAAGAAACATTTAGAGAAGCGCAATACTAGTAATACTGGCATGACTGCCATTTCTTTATTTATAGTTCTTCCCAGTGTGCAGAGAAGAAAAGGAAAATGAAAATCGTGGCTGGAGGGAAGAAAAACAAAATTTTAATTGACGGTTTGCTTTTATTCATTTTAAATGCCATTTGTTATCTTTCTTGGAACGTTAAACATTCTAGTGTCTACGGTTTTTGCTGGTTTCACTGTAACACTAGAAAGTGACCATAAAACCATTTAGCACCAAATTTCTAAGGGAACTATCAGATCGGTAGTCCCGAGACAGATTAACTTGGTTGTTTTTTTTTTATCCACTAAATCGCGGGGCATCAATATATAATTTTCCGAGAAAAATTGTCCTACTTAGGTTTTTGTCTTTAGATGTTTGCTTTTTAGTCTTCTTTGCTATCTCAGTTCTATTCTCCGTTCCAGAGAAGTTATCCTTGCTGTTAATGGAGGTCTATACACGACAAGAGCAAATCTTAGCTAGGTTATTAATAGTCCGACCAGTCAGAAACTGAAGTAAGTTCCGTCGTCTTTTTTCTTCATTAAGTCGCGGTCTTTAGAGGCTGATCCAATGTATTAGGCCTGTGTTGACTTTGCTGATACGTCTCTCAGTGACGACGTAGGCTTGTCCAGAGATGATCTGAAGTTCATAAATATTGTAGAAGATTCAGTTGCGTAGTGTGAAGGTGGCTATTATCAGATTTTGCTTCCGTTAAAAAAATCCATCCTTTAAGATACCGGAGAACAGAGTTCAAGCAGAACGCAGAACTCTTCAGCTCAAGTGTAAGCTATCTAGAGTTGGAAAGTTTCGAGAAGATTATGTTTCCTTTCTCGAGGGTTTGATCAAAGATGGATTCGCTGAAAAGATTCGCCACAGTCCTCTCAGAAGAACAGAAGGAACTAGGTTTGGTAATAAAACATCACGGCGTAGATCATCAAAAGAAGCCGGGGACATTACGGGTGGCCCTTGACTGCTCTGTACAATGAGCTATTTCATCAACCGGAATTGACCAATAACTTAGTGGGATTGTTGGTTCCTTTCCAACATGATTGAGTTGCAGTGATGGGTGACATACAGTCAATGTTTCATCAAGCACAGGTCCCGAAAGCAGATTCCGATTTTCTCTGTTTTCACTGGTGGCCCTACAGAATGACCATGCCTTTGTTTGGTGCAGTTTCGTCGCCAGGCTGCGCGAAATTTGCCATTCGCAGAAACGCAGAAAATCACAATCACGAGCGCCACTCTGATGTTATCAGCACCGTAATCAGAAATTTCTACGCTGAGGACTGCCTTTATTAAGTATTTACTGTCAATTAATGTAGCCGTTAAGCACGCGGAAAACCTTCGCAAGCTTATGTTGAGAGGAGGCTTCTGTTTGACGACTTGGATTAGCAACGATCGACAAGTCTTGGAGCCAATTCCGATTCATGACAGAGGAAAATATGTCAAGGAGCTAAACCTCACCAAAGATGCACTTCCCACTGGAAGAGCCTTGGGCGCATCGTGGCTCGTCAAAACTGATACATCTGGCTTAAAAATTAGCGTGAAAGAGCGACCCTGTACCAGGCGCAGGTTGCTGTCTGTTGTCAGTGTGATCTCTGATCCGCTCCGAATTGCAGTACTGCCTGCTTTACTGGAGCAGCACCCACTGTGGCTGAACAGGCCTATGAACGAATGGCAGCCTCTGTCGCACAAGTCGCAATTGTGAATCGTTTCTGTACTGTTGGAGCCGCAGCGTTCTTTCTTGCGGATCCGCTTCTCTACCGCTTCACTGATCAGTGTTTCTTCTCTTGACTTCAGTTGTCTTGTCAGGGTACATTTCCATCTGGAGCGGCCGGCTGCAAAGTCTTGCCTGTGCTCGGTGTTGATCTCCAGGGCTTCATCTCTCTCTCTCTCTCTCTCTCTCTCTCTCTCTCTCTCTCTCTCTCTCTCTCTCTCTCTCTTACAGACATCTCAGAAGTGCAGCTGCGGGCGGCCAGTGTCTCTCCTGTCAGTCACTAGTTCTCCGTAGAGGATGTTTTTGGGGATTCTGCCATCTTTCTTACGATGGACGTCTGGCCTAGCCAGCGAAGTCTGCGCTGCCTGAGCAGAGTGAACATGGACGACAGACCAGCGTAAGACAAGACATCTGTGTTGGACACTTTGTCCTTCAACGGTATGCCCAGGATGCGGCGGATACACCTCAAGTGGTAGGACTTCAATCTCTATTCCTGCTTGGGGTACATCGTTCACGTCTCTCTACGTAGAGCAGTGTGCTAATGACGCAGGCGTTGCACACTGCAATCTTCGTCTTGACGGAGAGTTTGGAATTCTCCCACACGCGTGTGGTGATGAGAGCGAGAGTAGTTAATGTTTTTCCAGTCCTCTTATCGATCTCTGTATACAGGGAGAGATTGCTGGTTATCGTGGACCCCAGGTGCGTGAATTGGCTCACGACTTCCAGCTTATAGTCGTCGATGGTGATTGCTGGTGGTGCTTCTGCGCCCTGTGCCAGAACATTCGTCTTCTTCAGGCTGATGGTCATCCCGAAGTCCTCGGAGACCTGGGAGAAATGGTCCATCAGGCTTTGGATCTTCTGGTGTGTGTGGGTCGCAACTGCAGCGTCATTAGCAAACAACAAGGAAGGCTCTGATCAGAGTCTCACGTACTTTTGTTTTGGCTTTGAGGGGGGAAAGATCGAAGAGCCTGCCGTCAGATCTGGTATGAAGGTATATCCCCTCTGTTGCTGTGCCGAAAGCGTGCTTCAAATGCAAGGCAAAGAAGATCCCAAACGGAGTTGAAGCAAGGACGTAGCCTTGTTTGTTTGACAGTTCCTTTCATGTTGGTGTGGACCGATTCAATGAGGCTACGCAGCTTTGGTGGGCAACCTATCTTTGGCAGGATCTTTAATAGGCCTTCTCTGTTGACCAAATCGAAGGCCTTTGTGAGATCACTGAAGGCAACGTATAGGGGCATGTTCTGTTATCTGAATTACTCCTGCAGCTGGCAAAGGGAGAATCATATCTACCGTCGATCTGTTTATGCGGAAGCCACACTAGGACTTAGGGTAGACGCGTTCGGAGAGTTTCTGTAAACGAGCGAGGATAACTCGTGCATAGATTTTGCCAACTACGCTCATGAAAGAGATTCCCTATAGTTGCTGCAGTCACTCTAGCCCTTGTTTTTGTAGAGGGTGATGATTTTGACATCCCTCATGTTCTGCGGTACCGCATCTTCTAGCCAGCACTGGCAGAGAACCTAATGCAGAGGGAGCAGTAGGGTAGTCTTGCAGTGTTTGATCAGGTCAGGTGATATTCCGTCGCTACCAGGTGTCTTCCCTGCGACAAAGCTGTCAATGGCCTTGCTGAGATCGCCGAGAGTTGGCTCAGCGTCCAGTTCGTCCATGATTGGTAGGCACTCGATGGCATCAAGGACTGAAGTGGACTAAGTGTTCTGTCCGGAGTAGAGGTAAGAGTAATGTTCCACTCATCTCTCCATCTGCTTGCTCTAGTCCTTGATCTTTTCCCTAGCGGAAGATTTGAATGGGCCAATATTGCTCTGGACTGGCCCGAGTGCTTTCTTGATGCCATAGTACATTCCTCTGATGTTCCTGTTATGGTGGCGGATTGAACATCTTTGCTGAGCTAGGTCCAGTACTCGTTAGCACAGCGCCGAGCTGTGTGCTGGACTTTGCTCCTTGCAGCGCTGAGAACCTGGAGGTTCTTCTCATTTGGGTCATATTGTACAGTGTGAGTGCGGCGCGCTTGGATTCAATTACGAGGGTAAACTCAGACGACTTGGCTTCAAACAAGTCCTGCGACTTTGAAGTTTTCCTTCCAAAAGTAGCCAAGGCTGTGCGCTGGATTGTGTTATGCAACGTTTCCCACTTCTGCGTTGCAGACTCTCCTGGTTGCGAGGCGTCAAGTTCTTTCTCAAAGAGTTGGCAAATTGCTCCACGAGATCTGGTTGGGACATCTTGCTGGTGTCAATGCTGCCTTTCCTTGCTGTCTGGTGCGGTGGTTGGGATGATGAGATCCCTAGCAGCTACCTTTCCCGTTGATGTGACTGGGTTAATTGATTGTCAAAGCTGACTGAGTTCTCAGTCGACAGTGTGTCTAACAGTTGTTACCTATCAATTCACCACTTGTGCGATGTTTCCCAATCTAAAATAGGGGGCAGTTTCTAATCTTTACCTAGTTAACTCAGATGACCACGTTGATTGCTCGAATTTTGATCGGGAAGTCTCCTCTCGCCCAATTGAAAGAAAACAACTATCCCCAGACTAGAGTTAGCAGTCGCCAGTGTCTATTCGTTGAAAAAATGCTAAAGGAGGTATTGGAAAGCGTAGTAGAGTTATCTGATAATGAGCCTTAAGTTAAACATGAGCCGTAATCGTCTCCTCTTTATTAAAAGTCGGTGAGGCCTACTTAAACAAACGATTCTTGTCCTGGTTTAAGCTGCTGACGTTTATTGCAATGTGGTCCGTTGCCAAAGAAGATTCGTTGTGGGGAAGAGAAAGATAAGACCAGATGTCCAGAGCACTTCCGAAAAGCCCACATGCAAATTGTTGACCCTCACAGAATTGGGGAATGCAGAAAGAGAGATCATAAGTTCCACCAGAAATTGGCATTCACAGGAGAAAAAGAGGCCATAACTAAAGCGAGTCCTGTCAAGAAATTAGTGCCCTTGAGAAGTTGGATCCAATTCTAGTCCAAGGCCTCCTCCGTCTTGGTGGACGTTTAAATAGAGCAACTTTGCCAGATAAACCTAAATCTCATATGATCATTCCCAAAGGATTCTCATCTCACTCGTCTTTTAGTAAACCATTTTTACGAGAAATGTGGTCACTCTGACAGAGGAAAGGTGTTGGTTAATTCCTGCCAAATTCGCGGTAAGAAGTGTTTTATCGTCCTGTTTTTCTGCAAAAGGCGACACGGTCCTGTTGGTGAACAAAAGATGACAGACTTACCACCTCCACGAGTCACTCCAGACCGATCTCCATTCACGTGCGTGGGATTTGACTATTTTGGTCCTTTTTTGTGTACTGGGCTATGCGAGCCGCTCAATTGGAGATTTCTCACTCTTTCGGAGACTCTTTCATTCTAGCGCTCCAACGTTTTATTTCCCGAAGAGGACACCTCAAGCAGTTTAAGGCCTGAGTCAGGGGCGTTTATTACATATAATAGTTTTTTTGTAATATAACAGCCCAGAAGAATGGCACTGAAACGAAATTCGGCACATAGGAAGTTCTCATCGTCCTTAACATTTTCAAGTATAATAGACGTTATCGTAGATCACGTGACGTGTCACGTGGCCATTTCATAGAAAAAAATCACTTATTTGAGGAGTAAGTGACGGTTGTCGGATATAATATGGAAAAAAAAAAGAGTTTCTTACGCATGTTAATTATTTCCAGCATCTCACGTTTGGAATGAAAACAAAAAACATTATGAGGACAAAGGTCCTTTTCAGCCCAAAATTCAAAACTAAAACAAGTGAACAATCACTCAAAGCGTAGAAAGTTAGATATGTTGGATTTCCATCGGAAACGATGATTTGTTAATCTGTAAACATAAAATCCGCCACCAAATCGCTGACTTAAGAGTTTTTCAAATTTTGATCACGTTACTGGTCACATGATCAAAATTATACATTAGGGCAAAAGAGGACATCCAGACTTATGTTCATGGAAAGTTTAATCCGGTTTTAGGCAATCTGGAGAAGGATATTGGCGATCAACCATATTTCTGAAAATGCTTCGAAACCCAGGCCTCAAACTGCTTGAGAAGTGAAAGAAATTCGTTGTGACAATCGTACAAACATCTTTGGGGGCGAAAAGGAACTCCGTGCCATTATAGAAAGCTGGTATCAAGATACGATTCACGAAAGTGTTCTTCAGAAAGGAATCAAGTGTGTTTTTTTTAACCCACCTTTAGCCTGTCATCATGGAGGCTTATTAGAGCTACCCGGAAGATTATCGGTGGTTGGAGATGAAGGTATCTAAACCCTGATATGTGAGGTAGAACGTATCATCAATGGAACTCATTTTAAGGAAAGTGTCTGATGGACCTCTAACAACAAACTATCTGCTCCTACTCCTACTTCGCTAATAAACACCTCTCCCCTTAAAAGAACGACGTCTTCTCAAGAAGAAGATGGCGACAGGTGCAATATTTAGCAGACCTTTTCAGGGAACCCTTGGAAGAAAAAGTGTTTGCCAATACTACAAGAACGAAAAAAGTGGTTTCGTCTGAAGAGAAATTTTGCTGTTGGAGGTACCGTCATCGTAACTGAAGAATCTACACTCGGGAATGGGTGGCCGATTGGTCGGATAACAGGCAGGGCAAGGTTCTTTCGCCACGTCAAAGTTAGAACGAATACTTCGACTTTGGATTGCCCAATCAGCAAACATAACCACTTGGTTGGCTTGTTTTCCTTGGAGATGTCAGAATTTGCACCAGATTGGATGTTCATTTACACCAAACATTTGGAAGTTATGCATGATCGAGTGTAAAATGACATTTTGTCCTAACTCGTGAGGCTAGAGATACATTGCTTTTATTTTCTAATTTTTAAGTTTCCGTAAATTTATTTAGTTTAGTTCTCTGCGTCTCTGAAGTCCTCCATATAACGATCGATGACGATTTAGTTTTCAGGGTTCCTATTGATTACAGAGTCAGTTGACTCTGACGGAATTTCTTTGAATAAATAAATGTTTTTATGTTTACGTTTTATTCTTCAGCCCTACTTTTTAAAATGTATGGAAAATAAACTCGATATAGCGAGCCCTCGATATAACGAGCCAATTTCCCTAGTCTCTTGGCATTTCGTTAAATCGAGGTTCCACTGTAAATTAGCGCTACTTTCGTTCGTAAGTATTCGTCGTTTATTTCGGTTTGTCCTTTTCTGCACTCATGTTTTCGTCTTCTTTAGTCAATTTCTTCACCTCCATTTGTAACGTTGTTTAGTTTCAGGTATCTTCTTCGCCACTTCTTTTCATCTTCGTATTAAACTTCAAGCGTAGTCCAAGCTGTGGATATGAGTTATTTGCATGTGCGAAGACATTCGTAAAAGACGAATTCTGTTTACTGTTGGCGTCCGGTCGAAATGTTTCTAGTTGAAGACGAATCTGAAGTTAACCGTCCAAGCCCGTCAGTGGAGAGTATTCAACCTGTACATTATGGCACTTGTGTTCTGTCGAGCACACGTGTTCGAAGACCTAGTGTAATGCTTGATAGTGAAGGAGGTATTTTGAGGTATTTTTCTAACATCACTGCAAAACGCAAAGAAATTGATGATCTCTTAAAAAATGCCAATAATCTGGAACCAGTTCAGATGATTTTAGCTGAAATAACGCATCTCTTTTGAAACTTCTTTTGAGCCCAGAATGCTTATCGCAGTGAACTAGTTGATTTAGCTCGAAGAGAAGACTCTAATGCCTTTTTTAACAAGTTCAAAGTTTATCTGTGTTCTCGTTAATGACTGGTTGCTCGCGACTGAATTGAAGCTGCATAATGTGGACATAACTCCTACCAGATGACAATGTTTCCCACGCCATCCCTAAGGATTCTTGTCTTTAATATAGAGTACAAAGCGGGTTCAATGTAAACAGCCCCAGTCAAAGAAGCAGTAAAATCGCGGGAATTCAGGTCGAAGCCCTTGCATTAAATTAGCCGTCAGCGACTTCACGAGACGGAGCTTTGTCGTAAAAGAAATCAATGTCAGCTGCAATTAAGGAAGGACGACTTGAAGTTGAAGATCCGAAAGTTGTGGCAAGAGGGGACGCTTACGCCAAGGTAGATTCGAAATGTTTTGTCCCAGGCGATCTACAGGACTAAACTCACCCTCGTGCTTCACTCGCTGTTTTCGAGTCCAACGCTGTGAAAGAAAAGAAAGAAAGGTACACGACCAAGGAAATACTGCAACCAGTTCAAGCCAGGTCTCTGACGAATCCCAACTCATGATCAAGCTTATCAAATACTTGTCCAGCAAAACCTAGTAATGGAAACATCTGTCAAACAGCGGCAGAGAAACGCACTGCCCAGAATACACGTCCCTGTGTTTTGATGGCAATCCTCTATAATGCCAGTTGCCAAGGATGAAATCCCAGACCAAGAAGATGTAGAATGATGGCGGCATTTACTAGGTTATGTCCAGCTGTCAAAATTCGACTCCCACGTGGAATTGTTAATTGGAGCCAACGTTCCTGAAGCCCTCCAGCCCAAAGAAGTTATCCCTGCTGCTGATGGAGGTCCACAAGCGACGAGAGTAACATTTGGCTGGGCTATTAATGGTCCGACCGGTCGAAAACCGAAGTATGTTCCAAGGGAGCCTTGGGCGCATTGTGGCTCGTCAATACTGATACATTGGCTTAGAAATTAGCGTGAAGGAGCGACCCTGTACCAGGCGCGGATTACTGTTTGTTGTTAGGTAGCCTGCACATACAAACAGGAATTAACCCGCCTGAGCGCCCCCAATACGCCTAATTGTCAGTTCGATCTGTGATTCGATCTGAGCGGCAGTACCTTTTATGTTGCACGTGAAACTACTCCTGCAGGTCCGTGTTGGGATGATGACACCCCTAGCAGGTAACTTTCCAGTTGGTGTGCCTGGGTAAATAGATTACCAAAGCTTTCTGAGTTCTCAGTCGACAGTGTGTCCAACTCCCCGACTTTGGAAGAATTGTACCCGTCAGATTCACTACTTGTGCGACGTTTTTCCCCCAGTCTGTATATAGGGAGAGCAGTTTCTTATCTTCGCTTAGTCAACTCAGATGGCCACATTCATTGCTCTTCTCTGATCGGTCTCGTCTCACCCCAGACTATTCCCAGACCGGAGTTTAGCAGTAGCCACAGTGTCTATTCGCTTGAACGAATGCTGAAGAAGGAATGACACAACACTTTCTGGATGGATAACATGACTGTGATACGCTATACAATGAGAACGAATCAAAGCGTTTTCATACTTACGTTGCCAAACGTGTTGCTTTGATTAGAGACGATTCCAGTCCTTCACAGAGAATACATAGATACCTAATTAATCGCGCTGACGATGAATCAAGAGGAACCATTGCAGAGTCCGAGTGGATGATTTTTTCTCTAAGCACAGCAGAGTTAGCTGATGATCTCTAAGTTAACCATGAGCCGTTGTCGTTTTCTGTTAAATTCAATGAGGCCTATGCTAGCTTCGTTTTTATTGTAGAACGATCCTCGTCCTCATTTAAGCTGCTGATGTTTTCTCTACCTGTCCCTCCGTTCTCAAAGAAAATTACTTATGGGAAAGAGGAAGTTAAGACAAGAGGTCCAGAGTATTTCCGAAGAGCCCACATGTAGCTGACCCTCAGAGAATTGGAGAATGCGGAAAAAGAGATTAACCAGAAAATTTCATTCACAGAGGAAATAAAAAAAGTCATGTGCTCTTGTGAAGTTGGATCCACCTCTAGTCCAAGGCCTCCTCCGTGTTGGTGGACGTTTGGGCAGAGAGACGTTGCCTGATGTCTGTAAACATCACATCGTGATTGCCAGATTCTCATCTCGCTCACCTTCTGTAAACCGTTTTCACGAGAAAAGTGGTCACTCCTCCGAGAGTACGTCTTGGCCCTACTGCGCGAAAGGTTTTGGTAAATTCGTGTCAACTCTGCAGTAAGAACTGTTTTATCGTCGTTTTTTTCTTGCAAAAGGCGACGCGTTCCTATTGGTGAATAAAAGATGGCAGACTTACCACCCTGCGAGTGACTCAAGACCAACCTCCGTTCACATGTGTGACAGTTTACGGGAATTAAGGAATGACTCCTCACCAAATATATATATTTTTTTACTTTAATGTTAACGTTTCGCGCTTTTTTTTTCAAATAACTTTGCTAAACATCATCTCTCAAGGAAATACACATAATTTTGTGATGATCTGATGTCGTTGCCCCTGTTACATAATCGACCACAATCTCATTTATGCAAAATTTAGAGTATTTGGATCACAATATGATAAGCTGCGCACTTTGTCTAGGTGTTAAAACTACAGGAAGTACATGAAATCAAACGGAGTTTTATGAAAACGTTTAATGTCAACTAACCATTTACTGATTTCTCTAGTCCCAAACGGTATATTTACAAAAAATTAATGGCATTTCAAAAACCAATTTAGTGCCCTAAACCTTTTGTCAAAAGTCATCGATAGAAGGGAAAATGACTAGGACTACATTTCTAAATTATTGTAATTTTTTTAAAAATTGTGTGGTCTGTCACGTGATCTACGAATGACAGGTACGAAACAAAAGTGAGATTCCCTATTGAAATGCTTCGTTGTTCCAAAAATTGTATTGAGCATCTTGAATGTATCAGAAACAGGACCACTGCCCTCAAGCAGCCACAACAGAAACTGACAGAGGTATAGGTATTACACGATGCAAAGGGTATCAGCCGTAGGTATGAATCAATGAACATTTCATTACTATAATGTGAACGATCAGCCTGTCCTTACAGCTGAGATGTCTTAGTAGGCTCATGCTCTTGTACACGTAGCGTTTGCCACTGATGCTTTTCTTTATTTGGTTTGTATGCCCGTATACTCATCGATTATCAGTAATAGCAAATCGTGTTCTGTCTTGAAGGTGAAGTCAGGCATTGATCATGTTATTAACAGTTCGTCTGGCACAGCAGCGCCCAATGATGTACTTTGTTTCCATACCTTCTTTATTTATGGTACTGAGCTTCTTAGATACTGAACATGATTAATTTGCATTAGATTGCAACTTTGGCTTATGCATAACAATAACCATATTTCATCCAAAGATGAACTCGGTAACTGGAGTTCCCTAAGGGTCTGTTTTAGGCCCCCTACTTTTCTTGATTTATATTAATGATATTTATCTTTGTAGCAATAAACTGGCTTTTATCTGTTTGCTGATGACACAACCTGTTATATGCTGACAAGGACTTGAAATCCCTGGAAACCGTAGTTAATAATGAGCTAAAAAATGTTTGTGACTGGCTTTAATGCTAATAAATTAACCATTAACGCGAAGAAATCAATTTTGTCATCTTTAGGCCAGCACAAAAAAGAATTAATCATCAACCATGTATCACAATTCCGGAAAATAACAACGATGGATTCGCGGTTCTTGAATGTAAAGATTATGTAAATTCTTAGGAGTGCTAATTGACAAGAACTTAACCTGGAGGCCTCACATTGATTATATTGCTTCGAAGATTAGCAAAATAGTCGCCATAATTGCTAGACTGAGACACCATGTACCTTTAAATACCCTTCTTCAAATTTACCGTTCGCTGATATTTCCCTACACGCTTTACGGTATACCTGTTTGGGGTCAGGCAGCACAGTGTGATCTAAAAAAGATTCTTACCCTGCAAAAGCGTGCCCTACGTCTGATTTTCTTTTCCAATAAAAGATCTCATGCCATCCCTCTTTTATTGCTTCGAACATCCTACCTGTTAATATGCTCTACTTGAAACGGTTTCCACCATAATGCATGATGTTTCTACTAGTTCACACCTAGGAACATTCGTGAACTTTATTCATTCATCTGACGTTCATGCATATAATACGCGTTTCTCTTCCGCAGATAATTTTTATGTACAAAAATCTAGATTGCATGTGAAACTCAAGTCTTTCTCTGCGTTTTGTACAAGGTTATGGAATTGTCTACACCCCGTCTGGCGTAGCTCACGAAACGAGCATTTAAAAGACAAATTCATAAGTTGCTTTTAACTGTACTTGGGATTGAGGACTATTATGTTGACGCCCATTCTCTAATATTGAAACTCAACACCAGTAATTATTTTGCCATATAGCTATATACTTCGCTTACAGACGTATACCACAATTCTCCCTTCTCTACTTTCCAGTCTGCTTTGCTTGTACTATTCTTTATTTCTTTTCTTTAACTTGTAACTACATGAAAATTGTTCTCTGCCAGTTAGCGTAATGTAGTAAATCACTTAGGCGTAATAAGTAATCTAATGATTATCTTATAGTAATATTGTAATAGTTTAATGACTTTTTATTTATTTATTTATTTATTTATTTTTAATTCCTTATATATAGTTTCAAAATAGAATAGTTTCATTCTTTACCGCAAGTAGGGTCGGCTCTAACAAAAGGAATTGTTGGGACTGGAATTTTGATCTTTTGTCACTAAAAAACTTGAAGTCATACCTGTGGCTTTTCGATTATTAGATTGGATGCTCTACAACTATGCCACTGGAGTCTCGTGAGCAGGTCAAGAAAAAACAGATAGTGTAACACAAGCGCTAACGTGTCCGCAACTGATAAAAGAGAAAAACACCTAGAAGAACATACAAAATATAGAAAGCAGTGGCAATCAACTGGAAAAAAACACTTTCCTTACTGTAATTAACTTATTATTGTTATCTTTGCATTGTCCTGTCATTGTTTGTTTAGGCTGAAAGTCGCGCTTATGCTTACTTCCGTGTTCAGACCTCAGTTTATTTCAATGCTCGCTTAACCGTGTACAGTGGAACCTTTATGTTACTCAAATGAAGAATGATCCTCGCAGTTGTGAACGCAATTTATGCAATTGTGAAAAGAAGCCTGAAAAAAATTCAGGACTTCAACGGGGTTTGAACCCATGACCTCGCGATTACCGGTGCGATGCTCTAACCAACTGAGCTATGAAGCCACTGACGTTGGGAGCAGGTCAATTGTGGGTTCATATGTTCCCGTGAAAGAAATGAGTGTGAATGGTATATGAAATGAATCATATAAGAACTGCGGAAATGAAATCAAATGAAGAATGATCCTCGCAGTTGTGATCGCAATTTATGCAATTGTGAAAAGAAGCCTGAAAAAAAAATTCAGGACTTCAACGGGGTTTGAACCCATGACCTCGCGATTACCGGTGCGATGCTCTAACCAACTGAGCTATGAAGCCACTGACGTTGGGAGCAGGTCAATTGTGGGTTCATATGTTCCCGTGAAAGAAATGAGTGTGAATGGTATATGAAATGAATCATATAAGAACTGCGGAAATGAAATCAAATGAAGAATGATCCTCGCAGTTGTGAACGCAATTGTGAAAAGAAGCCTGAAAAAAAAAAAAATTCAGGCCTTCGCGATTACCGGTGCGATGCTCTAACCAACTGTTTAACGTTTGGTAGGGATAGCCTCATACTTTTCCTTGTGGAATAATTGTAAATGTTCGAATTTCTAGTAAAATATAATGAAAAATAACTAAGAACTAATGAGTGAAGACAGAGAAAAACGAGTTTAGCCTTGTGGTAAGAGCGTCTACTGGAAAGAGTCTGCCAGTGCAGCTGCTCTATTGCTTCAGATGAGCGAGAGCAACGTGTGATAATCCGTGCAGATCTATTCTGGAGGCGCTGTAGTCGATCTATATCTTGCTGTAGAACGTTACTCCAGGCAATGTCACAGTAATCAAATGACGGAAGAATTAAAGCGTTGTGAACAAGTGTTGCTGCCTCTTTGGTGACGAAACTTCTACAACGGCCTAGGATTTTTAAATCTTGGCGCCACCCTTTTACACACATAGTCCGCTTGAGCCTTCCAAGTCATAAAGTTGTCGAAAACCACGCCTAGGTATTTAAAAGAAGTTTCGCAAGATATGGACTTTCCGAGAAGATTAAGATTTAAAATGCAATCGCGCTCTTTATGCCTTTGAGATGTAAATAGTACATACTTAGTTTTTGAAACATTGAGAACAAGATTATTCTCTTCTTGCCATTCAGATAAACACTGAAGATCTTGGTTAATATAAAAAATTAAACTCTGTACAGCTGGACCGACCAGAAAGATATAAAACTGTGTCATCAGCGTACATATTTACAGAACAGTGTTTGACACAACGTGGTAGGTCATTAATAAAGACAATGAATAACAGTGGTCCGAGGATGGACCGCTGTGGTACTCCAGAAGTTATGGCAAGCTCTTCAGATGACTGAGAATCAATGTGCACCAACTGCTTTCTTACCGTGAAGTAGTTCTTAAACCATGCAAGCCTTTCATCGCTGGCTGGTTGACACGTGCAGCACAAATGCAAATGAAAGTGCAAGCGCAAATGCAACTTTCGCATGCCGACTAACAAAGAGACGAAAAAGACATGTCCAAAATTTTTATCGTGTACAAAGTACATCGTTAGAATATAGTAGGATTAGGTCCTACTATGTGGAAGAAACAAAGAAACACACTGGAAATAAACCGCGCCAGGTTTAAAAACGGGGTGTACCTTATGTGTTTTAATATATCATATTCTTGGTTTGTTGCTTTAAACGGGGATTTGAAGAACCAGTGAGGAATCCCCAAGCGAACCCGCACCCATGTTTAGACCAGCATCAAGCTTGGAGGGCGGCATAGAACAAGTGGTTTGTTACCTTGTGTTTGTATTTTGCATTTGTGTTTCCCCGGTTTACACGTGTGAAATGGAAATGTAAGCACAAAGGCAAGCGCAAGAAAATGAAGCATTTTTCATTTCTTGCGTCGGCGCTTCCGCTTGCATTTGGATTTGCGTTGCCATAGTTCATAAGTAGTATAGTAGTTTGGGGTACCAAATCATAAAATGATCTGTTACCAAACCCAACTACTACACTACTTTTCCATCTGATGATACCATTAATGATTTCATATTTTCGCAGATATTCTTGATCTCGTATTTTCGGCTATATATTTTAAAAAATGTATGACTTTCTCGGAAAAATCACCAAGCGTGACATTCTCGGAAAAACAGGAAATGAGTCATCGCCTATAGCTATTATTCTAAGTCACGAGACGGTCGCATGATTTCTGACCGGCACTGCTGTGCCGTGACGTCATCGGATGGTTTAAAATGATTTCATTATAAAGGATCCTTGGAAAGAAAGGAATATCTTCTTCAAATTAATGAATGCCAACATATATGAAAGGTAAAGAATGGTCTGTTTAATGAAAGAATGATAAGTTTAAGAAAGAATGGCATAGTGCCCGTATACGTAACTGTTGATTCCGTCTTTTTGTATATATCGTTTGTCATCGAAGCAGCTGAGTGATACTTTATTGATTTCATAACTTCCTAATTGATGGTTTTGGCTTCTGATTGTTTTCATTCTATGATGCAACTGTTTATTATCGAATAGCGTCTCTTTATAATTTTCATGTTTGATGTTCTTTTTAATGACGTTATTTTTGATTCCTTTAGCAGTCTTTCCTCCTTTTTGGTTGTCTTTCATATAGCTAAACATTTTCGATCGTAGACCGACGAATTCACAAATTGGAACTCCTGCGGCCTCATCTTTGAATTTACCAATTACTTTTTTATTCGTCTTATTGAAATATGGAGAGTTTTCTGGGTAGTCACTGTTGTCGAATTTATTTTTGTCCTTCCAGAAGTCTGAGTAGACATCTTCAGCTTCAATTTCATAGGTTAAGCTGTCTGTATCAGTGAAGAGTAGCTTAGCTTTATCACCATACTTCTCTTTAATGTAGTTGTAATGAAAATCATACATCAGTGTCTTGCTCAAATCCAAGATACACATCCCCACATATGCCGGCCTGTTTAGGGTGAGTGTTTCTTTAATCTTATGCACAGCTACCAAATTTTCATTGAAGATTTTACTGCTTACATAAGTTGGTTTACTGGCTAATTTTGAAAGTTTCTTCTCATCAGTTACCAGCCTTACATCTACTCGCTTTCTGAGGTTTTCCATTTTTTTTCCAAAGACACTATTATTCATCAGTTTGAAAAAGTCTTTTTCAAATGAGTTTTTGGCATTAGTTCTTTTCTGAGTGTTGTAATCAATATATTGCCTGAGCCAAGGGGATTGATTGAATTCTAACACTCGATGGACTTTAGTTATTTTCAAACCGAGATTTGTATAGAGTTGAAGGTTTCTGTAATGAAGCACGTATTTTTCTTTGTTGCTTAATGTTGGTATCAGTTTATGTACCAAACCAGTTGATATCTTGTATTTCTTCGCGATGTTTTTGCAATAATCTGATAGCATGTCCTCAGTCACTTTAATCTTTTCCTGTCCAAGTGGGTAGTCATTATGAAGGTTGTGTAGTTCTTCAGGGTGTTCCAGGTCAACTTCCAGTATCAAACCCTTCTCACTATCTTCTTTGTACTCAGCAAGGTTTATCTTATCGATTTGCATTTCTGTCATCCATCTGAATCCGCCTGTTGGAAGGTATTGACTCATAGCCCAACCGTATAGATTATTAGCATCGAGATACATGATATACTTTGAGGGCGCCTTCTCATCGTATTCTTTCATGTATTTATTGTTTGCTCTTCCATATCGGTTTGCTATATAACTGATTCCTCCACGCATACCCTTTTCAATGAATTGAAACATATCAATATCAACCATAAGCTCTAGTTTAATGTCAGTCATTTTAAGCATAGCATCCCACGAAAGCCCTGGAGACGTGAAATAATGACATGGGTCCAGTTTGTAGTATTCATAGCATGTTTTCCTGAAGTTTTCAAATACATCAGCTAATAGGAGGATGTCAGATTTCAGGTACAGGTCATGATAATCACCCATATTTTTGAGAGAGAATGTATTCCACACATTCTGGGCATGTGTATAGTCTTTATCACTTATATGTTCATCTCTTAATATGCTGTAAAATTCTTCTTTTGTTGGTAGTTTTTCATTGAATTTATCGAAACTGTCCATGTAGTCGTAAGGGTAGACCCTTTTTGTGCCATCAGATCAAGCTTTTTACCTTTGAATTTTTGAGAGGTGTATTTCAAGGCTTCTTTAGGAAGATTACTGACTAGTCTATCCAAACCAGAGCTCATGAATTAAAAACTATCAATGAAGGTTAAATTATTACCAAGCATGAAAGCCATGTATTTTTCCATATTGTTTGGAATGGCATTGATTGCCATTTGACACTTTTCACCTTTCTTATTTGTGTAAGTGTGTTTCTTAACAATAGCTCCAATTTCTTGCATAATGAAATGGCTGTCATAACCTCTTAAATTATGGAATATGACAGGTATTTTTATTTCTTCTGGGTTTACTCTAAGTTTCAGATTACATTCTTGATGGGCAGAACCTCTGTATTTTCCAGTAATATGGCAGTGGTCTCGAACTCGAATATCTTTGTCAGTGTATTTTTTATTACAAATGTGGCATTCTTTAGCCTCTTGAAATTTCTCTTCATCCTCTTTTGTCATTTTTAATGGTTTGTTGAATCCTTTTTCATAATTTTCTTACAATATTTAACTTCCTCTATCATTTTTTCCATAAATTTGTACACAGCCTTTTCACCTCTGTAAATTGTTACAGGTTTGCTATGTTTGTCATCATAGCAACAGACAACTTTGTAGCCATATCCACAGTCTGTGTGTTTTTGGTATGCTTCTGTGTATGATGATTTGTTATTTTGTTGGCACCCAATAATCTTTTCAGTTATAGCCTCAAAATCAGCATATATCACAAATGGCACTGGTAGTTGTTTATGAAAATTATTGAATTTCAATATGTTTTTACCTTTTTCTGGCATTTTGATTGCTTGTTTTCCATTTATTTTCAAACAATTTTCTTTATGATCTGTTAATATCCTTTCAGAGGTGAAACACTGCAAACAATGCATGCAAAAGTGTTTTCTTTCCTTGTGTCTCGTTTGATTGTACATAAATTTGTTGAAATCTTTGATTAGCACATAATGTTGGTTTTCATCTTCAGTTATCAATAAAAGATTCATGTGATCTTTGTTCTTTTCATTTGAAATGTAGATTGGGAAAGGTTGTTTCTCCTCATAACCAAATACATTGATGTTGATGTCATTTTGCTTCTCAATTTTATTGTACTGCTTAGTGGTTACTGGGAATTCAATCCCATTATAATTTAAGTTGTCTACATATTGTTTGTCTGATTTTTTAATCCTCTGTGGGTATTTAGCTTGAGGATTCAAATGTCTGATGTGGCACCATCTGAAGCATTCATTATCCTCATTTTTCATATTAATCAATCCCTTTGCACTGTTTCTAAGTTCTTGTGGTAGTTGGATATACGAAGATCCTCTGATTGGTTGATATTTCACCACATTAAGATAATGATTATCAACAGATTCAACAGTCCAACCAGATCCCTCTGAGATCCAAACTGCAATCTTTTTTAATATATTTTGTTTTGACACTTGTAGTGATTCAGTGATCTCTAGATTATTTATGATTGTTTCAGCTGGACTGTTGAAATATGTGGTTTTGTATTCTATTTCTCCGTCAGACATTTTTGTGAATGTTACCTTTAGTGTTTCGACAAATTTCAGTCCTTTCATTTCATTTAATAATTTTTTGATATGTATTTCGATTGCATTTCTTGTGTTTTGTAGTTGCGCTAGCGGGTCTTTGTTATTTTTTATATCAATTTCAAAAGACTTTGTGTAGCCTTTCAGAGCTTTATCAACTTGCTCTATCTTAGTTCTAGGTAATGGAATTGGTTTTTGAACTACCTTTTTAGTCCTTGGTGCTGGCACTGGTTTGTCTCTAAACTCTAATGGTGGAGGAATTATGTTGTTTTCATAATCTTGAACCATTTGTTTTACACTCCTGCGAGGCGCTGGCACTGGTCTCTGCACTGGTTTATAAGTCTTGGGTGCAGACACTGGCCTGGGGATTCTGGATGCTTGCTCTGGCTTGGTATCATCCACCAGGATAATTTTAGACTTCTTCTTCTTCTCTTGCTTTAATAGCAATTTGATGAGCTGAGATTTACTGAGTTTCTTGAGACTCTTCTTATCCATACTATTGGTTGAGATAATTTTTTCCATTTGGTGATATTATGTAGTGATATTTCTTTAAGCCTTAATGTTTTTTATTTTTATTTTTACCTGAACCCTTTTAAAGATAAATGATGTAAACTATATTATAATGAGTAAGATTGAAATTAATGAATGCGTTTATAATATTCATCCAGTTTATGATTTATACGCCTCTGATAAGGATGGAAATGTTATAAATATTGTCAAAAAAGTGCCAATGAAGGCGGTCAAACAACGCAATGGTTATTTATTGTGCTGTGTAAGAAAATATGGCCAAATGGGTCAAAATGATATCGTGTCCATCGGTTTGTTTGGGAATGTCACAATGGTATCATCCTAGAAGGTAAAGTAATTGACCATATCAATAACATAAGAGATGATAATAGATTATGTAATCTCCAACTAGTGACACCGAGTGAAAATATAAAAAAATCAGCGAAGGATCGTGACTATTAATTTGTTGCTAAAAATCGTGAAAATAAAAAGTGTGTGAAAGCGACTAATGTTGTCACCAAAGAAGTTTCATACTTTAACATTATGTATGCAGTCCAGCAACATCTTCAAATAAATGCCGGTATTGTTAAAATGGTATGTGAAGGCACTAATAATTGTAGATTGGGTATATCAAAAAAGGACGGGTGTTCATATAAACTTGAATATGTCAAACAAGATGACTTACCAGATAACTACAAAAAATCTTCTAATAAAAGACCACAAAGAGTCCCCGATGAAGACAAAAAGAAACACCAAATGGAAGCTGTAAAAAAATGGCAAAACAAAGAATACAAATGCCCAAAATGTGACAAAACTATTAAAAATAGTTGCAGGTATATTCACAACAAAAAAATGCTAATAGCCAGAAACAATAATATTTTTGGCTACATAATAGCAAATAAACAGTATATACTGTATCGTTTGATATAATATATATTAGATAATATTCTTTTATAAGAATTTCATATATCTTTTAAATCCTTGATGGGTATCCAACTGTTAAATTCATCACTGTATCCCTTCCACTTCACCAAAGCTTGTTTTTTCTTATAGTCTCTACGGATTACTTTATCGATACGGAATACAACCTGTTTAGCTCTCAGTAATTCTTGTTCATAAAAACTTCCTTGTATTTCTTAATCGTTGAGATCCTTTAATTTGTAAGTGATTGGGTTTGTATATTGGATTTTATCAATTATAAATAATTCCTCAGTCCAATTTGGTGCATAGCCCTTGTCGAACACATTCCGTTTATACTTAGATATTCGGACCTTGTCACCAACCTTAAAATTTGGTTTAGCTGATAATGGCTCCATATCACCATATAGATTAAAGTAAACTATACCTTCCTTCCTCTTTTTACTAGCTTCTGTAGGTGTCATCTTTATGCTTGAATGTTTGGTATTATTATACTGTTTCACTAATTTTGGTAACATGTCTAAATACTGTGTATTACCTTGAACAGTGAACTGCTTCCACATTTTGGACTTCATTGTTCGATTCCATCTTTCAACCACTGAGGACTTTTCTTCATTTTCAGTAGAGTACATATGTATCCCATTTTTCTCTAACAAGTTTTTCAAGTGTTTGTTGTAAAACTCTTTACCTTTATCAACCCATAGATATTGTGGTGTTCTATCTCTGAATATTGTTTGAAATGCTTCAGTTACAGTTTCACCCTTTTTATCCTTCAGAGGAACAATCCAACCATATTTACTGAAAACATCAATAACCATTAGAAGATATTTATAACCTTTATTCCATTTGCTGAATTTTTGCATTTCAACAAGATCAGCAGCCCATATTTCATCAATTTTATTTACAATCACACGCCGCCGAGTAAAATTTCGTTTTATAGGTGCATGTAATTCATCAGCTAGTTTTTCTTGCCAGTTTTCTTCACTCGACGGCGTTTTCCGTTTTTTGAAACACCAAGGCCAAGTTTCTTTTTTGTTGCAATTGCATTACGAGCCAACATATGTCCCATTGTCTATCTTTCCACGGAATGGCATCAAGAGCAGCAACCATTTTTCTGTCTGCTTTATTCTTGCTTTTCCTATCATCTTTACAAATGAAGTAATCAACATCATGTTGCATGGCAACAGCATCTGTTCTTCCTGTTGGCTGCTGATATATCTCAATTATTTCACCAGTTGTTGGATCGTATTTAAGCTGCTCATCAAGAGGATTGTATGGACCTGTGTAATTATGACCAGGCAAAGTCCAACCTGATTTTGGTTTAGGAAGCTTACCAATAGCTTTATGAATATCGACAGCACCACCCAATCCTCTGCCGTATCCCTTCCATTTTATCCAAGAGCCGTAGCTTCGTGTTCCGCCTTTCTTTTTATACTAAGCGTACTGGCGCTTATAGTTGGCTACCATTCTACGACCCTCTTCGGCTGTAACTTCAGGCCCTTTGAAAAGATTGGGGTTCGAAATGACATCCCACCCCTTTTTGAGATCAACGAAAGGGAAAGGAATTGGAATACCACTTCCATAATCCAGTCCCTCAATATCTGTTTTGTGCATCTTTCTTCCGTCCTTCCTTTTTGGTCTGATCTTCATGCTCGCTGAAGTTAGTAACTCCTGCCCCACTTTTGAAATTGCAGGTTTTGCGAGGGAAAGCCCCTGTTCAATCAACTGCTTCTGAAGTTTTGGATTTCTGAGGGCCTCATTAGCATAATATCTCCCCGCTTTCCAAGCTTGTGGTAATATTACATCCTTCATTGCCATTCCTGCTAGATCTAATCCAGTTGTTAAAATGCCCGCACCTTCATGCGGGCTACCCCGTTTCCCTGGTTCTTAACAAATTTAGTCTTTGGAATCCCACATTCACTGCAAGTGCATTTCAACATAGTTCGACCACTTTTTGTCTTTTGATATCTTTCACTTCCTGGCACACATTTAGTGACTTTCTTCTGTTTGACACGATATGATTTTACCATTATATCAGTAAGTTAGATAAGTTTGGGTTTTTATTTTCCACCTCTGTAATGTTGAATGTTGTCTGTTACACCCTTGACCGCCTGACCTGCAAGTATCTTCGCCAAACCAGCAAAACTAGGAGCTGGTGTAACAAAATTAGACAATATATATGCAGCTTTATCCACAGCTGTGGGACCTTTATTTTGAATTCTTCTGATGGTTGATCTTGAAGCCCCACCTGTTTGGTTGCCTTTGAAGTAGTCTATGATGAATCTGTGATTGACACTCACATCTGTTGAACTGAATTTGGAATTGTGTATTGTATCCAGAATCGATCTGCCTTTTTGTCACTCGAGAAGATAGTACAAACACCAATATCCACACAAGACTGAATCCCTTTCTTGTATCTCATCACCAGAGTATTCAATTTGTTTACCGCTTGTCATCATATATTTTTGAACTTCAATCGGCATCATCAAACCGAATGAGTCGAAGTATTCACAGTATGTGTCCATATTTCGATAACATACCCAATGAGTGCCAGGTCCAATCCGGCTGTCAAGATTGACTATTCCACATTCTTTGTTTTTGATTTGTCTTGGCAAAGCATCCCGACTAAAAACTCCTCTAAAATGTTTAATGTTAAGTTGTCTCACCCAATTCAATAAATCGAAGTTTGATAATGGTTTATTCATGAATTTTATAGTATTGTTCCAAGTATGGGGATTGAATTGAAAGGACTGTTTTTGCCTAATAGAAGTCCTTTTCCTGAGGTCTTTTTTGAAGTTCTTTTTTTTTATTCCAAAACCGATTGGGTTATCCCATGTACCAACGACAGGGGGTGATCTCCATGAAATCAAATCATTTTTTCCACCACTTTTTTTGCAATGGCATCTGGAACGTGAACGCGTAATGACCGTCTCGGACGATTGTGTTCAACATGCAAACCCTTTCCTGATAATTTTTTAATTGCTTCAATGGCTAGAGGAATTCCAATTGAAGCTAATATTGTTCCAAAACCATTACCATTTTGAGTTTTTGTTGGATTTATAACAAGTTGTCCACCAGACTGCATCGAACTAATAAGATCAGCCATTTGTCTCGTATTCAACAAATTTTTATAATTCAATAGTTGGGATAAGTTTTGATTAGGAATAAGAAAACCTCCCTTTTGTTTCTTCCCGAATAGTTTATCAACACCGAGACTTGCTAATGAAGAAAGAGCACCTGTAGCCAATGCTGGAGCTGCTTTTGATACAGCTGTAGTTGCATATGGCAATAGTTTTGTCCCAAGTGAAAAAAGACTTGTCCAAAGAGAACCTCCATGTACAACAGCTTTTCTGATTTGAGTTTTTGATATAGAAATATCTGATCCTTTTTTCATTTTTTGAGCTTTCATCAATCTTTTGATTTGTGTCTTAGTCAACATAAGTTGATCATTGCCTGATAATTCACTATGCGATAACCTCAATGTTACAGCTGGATTTGTTCTATATGCTTTTGCAAGCTTTTCTTTCTGACCTTGTGAAAGTGTCACTCCATGAGGATAATAAGTTGTCATATAATATATATTTATATTAAATACAATTTAATATAAATAATGATTCAATTATTTTATTTAATTAATCATTTTAATTATTTAATTATTTAATTATTTTATTTATTTAATTAATTTATTCAATTAATTTATTCAATTAATTAATTTATTTAATTATTTTTCCAAGCTTCTTTTTTGATTCAGTGAAAGTGTCACTCCAAAAGAATGGTCATGTAATATACATTACATAGATCTCAAAACAAGTTTACCATCTGTCTTTCTCATCTCAATGTCCTGTTCATATAGGACTAGTGCATACACACTGTAATCTGCGTTTGTTCCCGCACTCAAAGTGTATTTGAAAGTCAGTTTCGTCATCCCATCTTTTATGTCCTGTTTTTGTTTCGTCAAATCAAAATAAATGAAAGGGAATATTGAACCAAAGTTACCTCTGTTAAGCAAGGTGACTGAAGTCACTGAAGTCGTTGATGGCTTGAACGTATTTCAAAACATCTCTGAATACTCTTGATGGTTCTGTTGAGGGTTTATAACGAACCTCTGGATAATCATTTCCATTACCAACTTCGAGATAACAATTTGTCATTGTTCGGTTATTTGCAACTGAAAATGTATTATGGAGAAATTTATTAGCTGTCTGAGACTCATCATTTGCGTCGTTGATTATGAAAACAAAAACATGTCTCGGTTTGTTTATTCCTGTTGTAATACGGAAATTAGCTGTCTGTTGTCTTGTTGAATTACCTCTCTCAACCATTTCTCTCAGATAAGTCCACTTTCTGGTGTCAAGATATTTGCTCATGTATAATGACTTTCCATCTGCATTGAAAACAATACGAGGAACAATTAGCTGAAATTTGGTGAGTACTACACGACAATTATCAGCAGCCTGCCAAATTAAATTATCATCGCTTTCAAGTGTTATGTTCACCTCTACTTTCGAGTTAGGCAAAATTTCATCCCAAAGGCTCTTGAAAAATCCGTATCTATTCAATGATACGTCTGAATTTGCAGTACCATTTGCACCATTCAACAACAGTTTACGAGATGCGAATCCTTTGTTATAATTAGCTTGAGCCACTCTGTCTTCGGCATGTCTGTTAGTGTCAAGATAGAAGAACTCATTTGTTCCTTGACTTGAAGCATAACCTTGTGAATACTCAAGTAATGATTTAATATTTGTAGCTTGGTTAGCATCTCGGCATTCATAAACATCGACGCCATTTATTTTTACAGATATTGTGTTAATGAGAGCGTGAGCTGAATTCACAATACCGTTTCTATCATCAGCAGCTAAATCACCTCCATCTGCAAGCTTCTTTACAATGAAATCAACATTAAAACGAGCATTGAACCAATCAAATGGTGTAGTCTCTCCACTGTTATCAACAACGAAACGGTAACCTGTTTTCTTCTGATGAGCATTGTTTGCAACTACGGTGTTTAATGCTGTCTCAAGTTCGAAGACCACATCCTCATATCGTTCAATATATTTCGATTCTCGATAGTTTGACATATATTATTGGGTTAGATAAAAGTTATTTATTCATCAGTTTTCCACATGAGATAAGTTGACTGAGTCTTTCATTAACTTCATTATGCGTCAAAGGTTTAGTATCTGTTTTGCGTAGTCTACCTCTCTTTTTTTTTTGCTCTCGCTCCCACTCTTTCTCTTGCTTAAAAGTTCTATTATTTTATCACCAGCTTTTTTGCCAGCGTGTTCACCAATTGTTGTAGCTGTTTTTTCAGCTGCTTTTTTTCCAACTGTTTTGATAATGTCAGTCAGAACACCTTCACCATGTTGCTCATATTTCTTATACTCAAATCCTTTCATATACAATTAGGTTTTATAATTACACACTTCTCAAGAATATCTCAATATACCAATCTATCCCGTTTAAATTAACTGGAGCTCCGGAAGAATCAGTAACGTAAAAATGCATTGAGCTGATTGTATGTGTTGAGACAGAATTCCATGAAAGAAAACGAGGTTTACAAGTGAATGGTAAAATTCTGACGAGATCTGTAACTGGAATAACAGCAATTGTAGATGTACTATTTCCATCGACTATGCTGTCTATCACCTTATCACAATTGATATAGATTTCATCAACCCCTCTCGTAATGTCAGGAAGATTTGTTCCATATTCTGTTGCTGAAACTAATTTTGAATCGAAACCGATACGTTTTCTGAATTCAAGATCTCTGAGATCCACTCGATAGTTTTCATCAAGTTCGATCAAAATACGATATGTTGATAAAACGAAATAGATATTAACACCATACTTCTTTTTGGCATCATCAGAATCATCAACAACTAAATGTTTATTTTTTCTCATATACTCGTGAATGTAACTATTGATGTCATCATATGAGTACATACCATCAACAAGGGTAATTGTTTCCCAGTTTACACCTTTGTCATGGCTGTATTTAAATTGATTATTCCCAAAAGATTCTCTGATGTTATACCAACTGTATGTCATATTGATAGTCTTTACAGCGATTTCATATTTCATATCATTTGATAATACGAGAGGAGTATTAAATCTTTTTGTAAAATCATGACTCTGACTAATACCAATTTTGTCTTTGTTTTTACTGTTGAATCGTAATGATATTTCTGTCATATACTATTAGATTAGATATTTGGTTATTATTTTATTGAGCTCCTTGTTTGAAACAATACCCAGTCTGCTTAATACATGCAATATATTTACAAACTCATCTCTAACACCTGTACTATTATTCCCAGCAAAAATAGACCCACCAAGTAACTGGAATCGTGAAAGCAAGTCCCAATATTATTGTAATAAACAACACCAGCTCCATATTGTCTTTTTTTCTTTCTAATACCTTCACCGATAGTTTTTGAGCCTTCTTCAATAAGATCAATTCTTTTTCGATACTTTTGTAATGTTTTGATGTCTTGTGTTAATTCATGAATTTTTTCTTTATTATCGTCCCTCTGCTTTTTGGTTTTTGATAGTGCTCCTTTTTTACCTCCAAGATCTTTGGTTAATTTACCAATTTTTGCAACATAGTCATCAATATTTATTGTTCCAGTCATTTGCATATCTAAAGCTTTTGATGGGGGTGTTAATTTGTATTTCATTAATGTTTCAATCACATCTTGTGTGAAACCCTTATCAATATTTGACTTATGTGGTGATTTTGTTTCAGACATCATTTCTGGTTTATATTCAATTGGTAATTTTGTTGTTTCCAAAGGTTTTGATTCAGGTAGTGTGTTAAAAAGCATAATATCTTCAAATCCACTTTTCAATGCTTTTTGATTCTTTTTCAACTGTTCAATAACTTCATCCTGTTTTTTGTCTATACTTTCTTTTATACTCTTCTGAGCATCAATAGAAGGTTTTAATATTTCTGTTGTTGTATCATATGCATCCTGTTTTCTGTTTTCATAAGTCTTGATAACCTCACGAGCTTCTTTCGTCTTATTTCCAGCTTCAATTCCACTTTGAAGAAGCCTTTTCATACGCTCTATATCCATACAAGTACATTGGATAAAATCTAATCTAAACTATTAACATATGGAAATTCCAAATTATGATATTATTCAGGATTCAAACAAGTCTTTTAGACAGTTGTATGAATATACGCCAAAAGATACATTCAGAATGTTATTGGATGGAAATTCTGGGTCTGGAAAGACAACATTATTTTTACATCTGATTATGAAACCATTAGTGTATTTCGATCAAATACATCTATACGCCAAAAATTTAGATCAAGAAAAATATCAATATTTACAGCAAGTGATGGATAGAATAAGCAAACAAGTTGGTTACCCCGTTTTAATTTGTAGTCTAGATGAAATTTTACCTGTTGAACAAATTCAAGACACTGAATTGCAGCGGTTGGTTGTGTTTGATGATTTTGTTACGGATAAAAAACAAGATCAAATCATCAGCTATTTTATTCAGGGTCGTCACAAAAATTGTTCAGTACTGTACCTAACACAGTCATTCTATGGATGTCCAAAATCTGTTAGGCTTAATTGTAGCCACTTCTGCCTTTACGATTTTCCATCTGCAAGAGAGAGAAACTTTATATCCAAAGAACTCGGAATTGATAAGCAAAAGTATATCGAAGCAACTAAAAAACCATATTCTTTCTGTTATATTGACAAGCCAATGAAAGCAGTGAAAAGAAACTTTTATGGTGTTATCTAATCTAATATTATATGGGTATATTCAATTTTTCACCAAATCGAGATAATATAAGAACTGGTAACAGAGGTCCAATTGGTCCAAAAGGTGATAATTGGTAATAAAGGTAATAGAGGTCTAATCGGTCCAAAAGGTGATAAAGGTGATAATGGAAATGGATTTAAATTGACACAAAATGGGAATTATGATATCGAAAACAAAAATAAAATGACTAATGTAGCAGCACCAAATGCAAACAATGATACAGCCACAAAGGGGTATGTTGATACTGAAATTGCTAGCATTGATGTTTCACCATTTCTTAAAAAAGATGGAAGTGTTATAATGACTGGCAATCAGAATTTTGGAGGGTTTATTATTAAAAGTCATGGTTTTGGAACTTACCCAGGAGATCTTGTAAATAAATCTTATATTGACACTAATCTCGCATCTAAAAGCAATATCGGTCAAACTGTATTTCGAGATGGAACACAAGGAATGATTGCTAATTTGGATCTTGGAGGTAACAAATTGATCAACTGTGCAACACCGACAGTTAATTCTGATACAGCAACAAAGGGGTATGTTGATGACCTGCATCTGGTTCTCAACGCAATCCATTCGCCTTTTTGTTAAAAGACAAAACCAAGTCTTCTGCAGTTCAAGGCGTGGAAAACCTTCAAATTGAGAATTTTGACAAATCACCTTATCACATAAACAAGTCATCATTGTCTTTTTTCATTAAACAAAGTGGCAACTTCATATCCAAAATTCGTTTTAATGTAACATCTTTGAGTGACGGCCAGTACACTTTTGTGGTCGAGTTTTCCTCACCCTCTGACCCTCGAAATGCAACAGTCGGGCTTTTTCTTCCAACAGTCAACATGCTCGACGCGGGACAACAGTTTCAAAAACCTTTTCCTAAAACTCAGCACGTTGATGGTTACATGAAGAAGCTTTTTACAATTGAAAAAACCAGTGGTGGGCAAGCATCAATTGAGGTTGAACTAAGTAGCACAGCTGCTACACCTAATACTAAAACACATCTCATTGTTTATGGTGCTTTTGGCTTTCATACCAATTTGAATTACTTTGTGCACGACCCAGCGTATGAAATTGAAAACGGCAATGTTGCGTTTGGTGGTAATATTGACATGAAAAATAATAGAATAATCAATTTAAGAATTCCTCTGTATTCAAAAGACGCTGTAACGAAAGGGTTTCTTGATGATGAACTAGATTGGCAAAATATTTCAATCAATAACAAGGCTGATAAATCGTACGTCGATAATGAAAGTACAAGACAGGATAATATTATAAATCAGAAAGCAGATATAAGTTATGTAGACAACAAAACTAAAGATATTATTGGATTTACAGCTGATGGAAGTTATGATTTTTTAAATAAACACTTAGAGAATGTTGGCCAGATCCATGCTTCAGGTTATATTGACTTAAATAATAATAACATTATAAATGTTGGAGCACCGGCTGGTGACAAAGATGCTGCCAACAAAATTTATGTTGACTCAACTCATGTTGACGCCTCCGGCACGGGCCCCCAAGAAAACCCTTTCAAATACCTAATGGATAACATTAACGAATCCAGTTCTGAAAACAACATAACTGTACATTCCATTTCAAGCTTTTCGTCTTCTCCTCACCAAATAGACAGAAACGCGTACAATTCCACACTCATTGATGATAAAGATGGAAGTAAACAATACCGCAGCAGAATCGGTTTCAATCTTTTCAGACTCCCAATTGGTTTTTATACTCTTGTTGTAGAGTTTTTCCCCCCAGAGATGCGAAATGTAAGTGTTCGTGCGACTGCCGACTCGCTGTCATTTGGTGCACAAACCTCGAAAACATTCCAAGCAACGGCAACCATCGCTGCATAAGTCAAAACAATACTGCACTTCGAAAAAAGACAGACAGGTCAACGGGAATATCTCTACCTTGATCTGCATGGTAAAACCGCGTCTCCCAACCCTACTGGGCGTATGGTTGTTTATGGTTTGAATGGCACAGTGTCAAAAGTTCCCTCAACTGTATTTGAACAAATTTTCTTTGTGAAAAATGGGAAAATGCAGATACAAACCGATTTGGATTTGGATGGGAATAAGTTGTTTAAAGCAAAGTTAGGGGGGAATTTTGATTTAAGTGGTCGATCTATAAAAGACGGCAAAAATCAACTATTTGATGGACAAAATGGGGAATTAACAATGTTAAATAACATTAACATGAACACCTTTCTAATTAAAGAAGCAAAATTAGGTGGAAATTTAAACGTAAACGGGCATGACATTTATAATGGTGATACTCTTTTATTTCAAAATACCTCAAATCAAATAAAAGTTCCACGCCCATTAATAATTGGGGGGATGGTTTAAGAAATAAAAAGTTCATTGGTGAACTCGGTTGCTGCAAATTTACAAAAATTCCTATTCCACCTGAGTGGTCTCCACTTGGAAATTTCTTTTCAACCATAATTGGTATGAAACTTTATTCTGTCGGGGGGTCAACAGGTCAGCTTACTTTTTGGATATTTCTTCGAGAGAACAACACAATCATTTCCAACGAACAAATTGCGGTTGTTTTACCCCATAGAAATAATCATTATGACATTTTCGATAAGGCTAGCGTTTTAAATTTAGATATTAATTCAACAAGCAAATTTGGGACTTTTATAAAGGGCACTGCTACAGACGTATTTGTTGTTTTCAAATGTATCACATAGTTATGAATTAATCTAAAATAATAATATATGGGTGTATTCAATCACACAAAAGAACATAAAAATGTGAAAAGTAAAGATGGAATTGGATTTAAATTAACAAACGATGGGAACTATGATCTTGAAAACAAAAGTTTGATAAATGTAAAACCCGGCAATGATGTTAATCATGTTGTTATTAAATCGCAAGTTTCTGATATTGTTAGAGATAGTTTTTTAGATTTATGGGTTTCTGAATATATTAGATTATACTCAAAATGTGTTTATCAAATCGACAGAGCGAATAATAATTTTGTAGATATGAATGCAGGCAGAAAAGTTGAAACATTATATGATCTCTCAAATGAAGAAAATAATGCAACTCAATCAACTTTAAATATAAGACCCACTGTTTGTACCAAGGCTGAGAAACATAATGGACGTTATTTTTTAAACTTTAATGGATCACAGAGAATGATAAGTCAAATTAATTTAAATAATAATGCTGTTAATATTTTCATTGTTTATAAATTAGTATTCTCCACGATGCTTTTGGTCGATTCTATGACAATTATTCATTAGACCGAGGGTACACATATATCATACCCAAGAACCTTGCACCAAAATGGATGAAAAGATCTCCATTATGTGGTCAGATTTCCGGTTTAATATATTGCGTATCCAAGAGAATTATTATATAAAAGATATATATGAAAGAGCGAAAAAGCATATTCAGCTGGAACCATATTTCAGGTGAATTAACAGAAGACCAGATTAAGGAATTAAAAGCCTATTACTACACATATCACAGAAAGTGTTGGGCTCACAAACAGGTGGTGAAACGGTTCAAAAAATGGAAATTACTGGGGAACTCATTGTCTATCATCTTTGCAACTGGGAGTCTCGCCACAAGCATGGCAACTGGTGGTGTTAGTTTGGTAGCCATCAGTACATCGGCACTTTTGATACAAGGGTGGATGAAGCATAAAAACCTCGATCTCAAAATCCAAAATTGTACATATGCTTATCAAAGGTATCAACATCTACTCAATACAATAAAAGAAATGATGAGAAGTGGTGATTTCAAGGAGTCTAGCATCCATGTCACAATGAAAAATATTGATGATTATGTGGCGGACAACAGTCCTATTGTCGATAAGTACCTATTAAAATACGATGAAAATTTCACTGTCTAATAATACGAATAAGCATATCAAATCTCAACAATAAAATTTCAACCCAAAATCGATATAAAATTCAAGCGTCTTTTTCGAATTAGTGATAGTTATATTATCAAAAGGAAGACCAAGCATTAAAAATATTTGCCTTAGGACAAATTTCGTACTTATCATCCTTTTACGAATCTTATTCACTAAAGGAAGGACTGTGTCTATCTCTTCGAATATTTTTAATATTTTACCACTATCTTTTGGAGAAATTTGAAATCCATTCTCACGACATATGCCATTTATCACATCTTCAATATGGTATTTCCGATGATATACTGATTTCCGTCGTATCCTATACATATTCTCATAAAAGTCAACGTACTCTTTAACATAATCATAACCATGAACTGAACCACAATTTAGACAGACATTTTTAACATAATCGTTAAACATTTCCTGATTGCTACAGCATGACGCTACCACACTACTATTAACTTCTGCCAATTGCTGATCACAAAAAGGACAAGTATACTCTTCCATATTCTTTAATTCATTGTGAATTACTGAATTACAACTCATTCTATACTATTATATGAGATATTATTTTTATTTCCAAGGATCCTTTATAATGAAATCATTTTAAACCATCCGATGTCGTCACGGCACAGCAGTGCCGGTCAGAAATCATGCGACCGTCTCGTGACTTAGAATAATAGCTATAGGCGATGACTCATTTCCTGTTTTTCCGAGAATGTCACGCTTGGTGATTTTTCCGAGAAAGTCATGCATTTTTAAAAATATATAGCCGAAAATACGAGATCAAGAATATCTGCGAAAATATGAAATCATTAATGGTATCATCAGATGGAAAAGTAGTGTAGTAGTTGGGTTTGGTAACAGATCATTTTATGATTTGGTACCCCCAACTACTATACTACTTTCATACGTGTATTCCTTGCGTTTGCATTTCCACTTGCATTTGCATTTGCGTTGCACGTGTGAACCAGGCTAAAGAGATGAAAGATTTTAGCCAATCAGAATTGAAGGTGTACCCTTTTTTCCCTTTTGATGCATTTAACAGCGCATGCTTTTAGGCCCAGTTCCTCCTTTTATTTCATGGCTAGATGCCATTGCTTCTGTGATGTATTATTTGTTGCAACTTTCAGCTTTATTTATCTTGTTCTTTATATCAGTAACATCACGAGAGCTGCTGTCACTGAAATGAATTCCGTGGTATTTTCACGGAAGGTACAAAGTCAGGATTTGACGCCAGTTTATTTTATTTTATTCCTTTATTTGTGTCACTGTTGTGCATGCGACGTTAACTGCTTGCTGGGTGTTTTGTTTTGTTCATTTTTTATCGGTGTTGAGTGCTTTTTTGAGTTGTTTGAGCAGAACCTTAGCCATCCTCGGAAACCGATCGGTAGATAGCCGGTGTGGGACGAAGGTTTCACTGCCAAATCTCCCGTAGAATTCCCGGTCACATCCGGGGCTTTAATAGGCTAAAGCCGCATTTGAGCCATGTGGTAATCTTTAAAATATGGCGGAATTGTAAGATTTTAACGACTTTGAGTGGATCTTTGTCTGTTTTTGCGTTTGGTTCGTAGCGATTTCTAAATGGCTACCACCGGAATTGAGGTGACGAGAAACATCATATTCAAGATTTTACCTTAGATAAACACCAGGTTATCGGATCGCTCTGTTATTTTCTGCTAAAAATCAAGCTCAATCTCGCCGTTTCAACATGGAGAAGCACCTTCGAGGACTTTCATCGAAGGATTAAGGCCAAAGTTACATTTATAGCTGTACAGTTATACAGTTTTTAAGTTACGTGCTTTAATTGGATGATCCTCAAATCAACTATAAACCACTGCAATATATATGAATTATATTCACTTGGTACAGTACCCAAATCCGTGCAACTCCATTGGCTCCGCATGCTTCTCAAAACACCTATCCACGAGTTTGCCAGTCACTCCAGCGGCGGTTTAGTGCAGGTTATACTCTGAGTCCCATTTCTGCTCCTAACTTTCAAATCAACACATGTACACTGGTATAATAAGTTAAAAAAGGTAAACATGAAAAAGTAATTTGGGTGGGCCAAGTTTGTCTCCATTTTTCAAGAAATAAAAATTCTCAGTTTTTGCTCACGAATGTCATAAAATTAGGAACGTAACATTAGAAAAAGGGCGGAGGGGGGATTGAGAAATGTACCCCCCGCCCCCACTCCCTCCCCCCCCCCCCTCCCCACTCTCATCCTTAGAAAAAAAGAAATAAAAATTCCTGCAAGGGAAACTGTAAGCGGTGCTACCTAAAAAAAATCCATGCAGAGGAAAAAAATAGCCTATTAACCTTGAGGTAATCTTGCATGAAAGGGTAAAGTGGAGAGGGGCAAAATATGTCATAAAGTTTTATCACGTAGTTTTACCATATGTACCCTAACAAATGTTTTAAAACAACCCTTCTTCGCCCTTAAATTTGATGGCTTATTGTCTGAGACAGCATAGACTAAATTCGTCCCCTCACACATCTCTCATAAAGCACTTTGTTCGTCTTCTATTCTGCATAACGACTGTTTGCCAATTCGAGACTTACAATTGTTCCGAGAGAAATTAAAAACACTACTTATGCAAAAGTTTTGGGTGCAAACAAAGTGTACTACATGAGATGTGGGAGTGCCAAATATTGTCCATTCATCCTATTTTCTTGCCTATGTTGGTTTATGATTTGAAAGCAAAATGAAAATTACAGCTAATTTAAAATTTTTAAGGAAGCGATCGTTCCAGCAAAATCCTTCCTAATTAAAGAAATATTTCTAACGTAACGCCGATCTAGGTTGTTTAAGTAGCATAGTTTCACGACTAAGGACGCGTTGTTCTGCTTTCAGTGGTCTGTGACGGTGCACTATGTATAACCTCAAAATGTAAGGAAAGTGGTTTCTTTTTAACCCTTGGACGTACAAGCGAACTCATACCTCCACCGTGGTATAAGGGGGAGGGGGAGGTAGTAGTATAGTGTTTGGGGGTACGAAATCATTTGATCTCGTTTTCCCCAAACTACTACTGCCTTCTGATCTCGTATTCTGGAATATATAGTTATTTAATTTGATGAAATATATAGTTATTTAATTTGATGGAATATATAGTTATTTAATTTGATGGAATATATAGTTATTTAATGTGATGGAATCTATAGTTGTTCAATCTGATGGAACCAAGGTCAGCACACTTCATCTATAGTTTATTAAAATGCGTGACATTCTCAGAAAAATCACCAAGCGTGACATTCTCGGAAAACAGGGAATGAGTCATCGCCTATAGCTGCAGAAAAAAAATAGCAAAACTGGTGGCCACCAGAACCTCTCATGAGGGACTTAATTTGGAATTTGAATCACCACCCGTCCCTCATGAGAGGTTTTTTTGTTTTGTTTTTTTGAATTCCCACCTCCACACCACCAGAGCACTATCATTTATGTCTTTCCCACCTCCACTCCGCTCTGGCCCTATCAGACCCTCTTGGGGCCAATTATTTGTTTATTTGTTTTTTTCACCCTCCGGCTTGAGATTGAACCGGCACTTCTGTCAAAGCCTAAGCTTTCACTATAGCTCTACCCAACAATCCGACACCATCTAAGGGTGATTATTTATTTTTCATTTTTTATTTTTCATTTTTTTTATTTTTCATTTTTTTTTATTTTTCATTTTTTATTTTTTCAACCCATGGAATAACGGCGGGGGTTTTTCATTATTCCATGGGGTGGCTTGTATACATTTCGCTAACGAAAGGCCCCCGCTTTTTCCAATCGTTAGTATACTCTGTATACAAGCCACGCTTTATCTGTGTGAAACAACCCTTATATATTC
Organism: Pachyseris speciosa; assembly: GCA_016490735.1. Lineage (NCBI taxonomy): Eukaryota > Metazoa > Cnidaria > Anthozoa > Scleractinia > Pachyseridae > Pachyseris > Pachyseris speciosa. The sequence continues at coordinate 506,428 of JAEMWC010000394.1, forward strand.
GTTTGTATTTTCATTTTTATGCTTGTGGTACATAAATGAAATTTACAAAGATAAAAAATAATACGCATGTGTAAAAAGCGAAAAATCTGACGTAGTTTGATGACTCATTCGAAAGGGAAACCCCCCAAAGAGGGCAGTATTTTAAAACTCACAAAAATCATATGGCGTGACGTCAACAGCTAGATTTTAAAATGTCCATAAGCAAAGCTTGTCACGCCATTATCATGAATATAGCGCTTGTCGTCAAAGCAGCTGAGTGATACTTTATTTATCTCATAACTTCCAAGTTGATGGTTCTGACTTCTGATTGTTTTCATTCTATGATGCATCTGTTTATTATCAAATAGTGTCTCTTTATAATTTTCATGTTTAATGTCATTCTTAATAATATTCTTCCTAATACCTTTTGCTGTCTTCCCTCCTTTCTGATCATCTTTAATATAGCTATACATCTTCGATCTCAGTCCTATGAATTCACATATTGGGACTCCAGCAGTCTCATCTTTCATCTTACCGATTTCTTTTTTATTGGTCTTATCGGAGAATGGCGAGCTTTCAGGATATTCACTGTTGTCAAATTTATTTTTATCCTTCCAGAAATTTCTATAGATGTCATGGGTTCCAATTTCATATGTCAGTGAGTCTGTGTCTGTGAATAATAATTTTGCTTCATCTCCATATTTCTCTTTGATGTAGTTGTAATGGAAATCGTACATCAGTGTCTTGCTAAGGTCTAGAATACACATCCCCACGTATGCCGGCCTGTTCAGGGTGAGTGTTTCTTTTATCTTATGAACAGCTACTAGATTTTGATCGAAGATTTTACTGCTAACATATGTCGGTTTACTGGCTAATTTCAATAGCTTCTCCTCATCAGTCACCAATCTGACGTCTACTCGCTTTCTTAGGTTTTCCATCGTTTTGCCAAATACACTGTTATTCATCAGCTTGAAAAAGTCTTTCTCAAAAGCATTTTTAGCATTCTTACGTTTTTCAGTATTGAAATCAATATATTGCCTAAGCCACGCGGACTGATTGAATTCTAACACTCGATGGATTTTAGTTATTTTCAAACCGAGATCAGTATATAATTGGAGGTTCCTGTAATGGAGCACGTATTTTTCTTTGTTGCTTAATGTTGGTATCAGTTTATGTACCAGACCAGTTGATATTTTATATTTCTTCGCTATGTTTTTACAATAATCTGATAGCATGTCCCCAGTCACTTTGACCTTTTCCGGTCCCAGTGGATAGTCATTGTGAAGATCATGCAATTCTTCAGGATATTTCATGTCAACTTCAAGAATCAAACCTTTGTTGCTGTCTTTTTTATAGACAGCCAGGTCTAAATTATTGATCTGTTTTTGTGTCAACCATTTGAAACCACCGGTTGGTAAATATTGACTCATAGCCCAACCATACAAATTATTAGCATCAAGATAAACGATGTACTTCGAGGGCGCCTTCTCGTCATACTCTTTCATGTATTTATTATTTGCTTTACCGTAACGGTTGGCTATATAGCTGATTCCTCCACGCAGACCCTTTTCAATGAACTGGAACATATCAATATCAGTTATCAATTCTAATTTTATGTCAGTCATTTTTAGCATGGCGTCCCAAGATAAACCGGGAGATGTGAAATAGTGACACGGGTCCAGTTTATAGTACTCAAGGCATGTTTTTCTGAAGTTTTCAAATACATCAGCCAGTAGGAGTACATCTGTTTTAAGGTACAGGTCATGATAATCACCCATGTTTTTCAAAGAGAATGTTTCCCATACTGTCTGAGCATGTGTATAGTCTTCATCTGATATATGCTCATCACTCAGTATGCTATAGAATTCATTTTTTGATGGCAGCTTCTGATTGAATTGATCGAAACTGTCCATGTAGTCGTAAGGATAAACACCTTTCTGTGCCATCAGATTAAGATCCTTTCCCTTAAACTCTTGTGAGGTGTATTTTAAGGCTTCTCTAGGTAGATTGCCTACAAGTTTTTCCAAACTGGAGCTCATGAACTGGAAACTATCAATGAAGGTCAAGTGGTTGCCAAGCATGAAAGCCATATACTTCTCCATGTTATTTGGGATAGCATTGATATTCATTTGACAGTCTTCACCTTTCTTGTTTTTGTAAGTGTGCTTCTTAACAATGGCTCCAATCTCCTGCATAATAAAATGACTATCATAGCCTCTTAGATTGTGAAATATGACTGGTATTTTTATTTCTTCTGGGTTCACTCTGAGTTTCAGATTACAATCTTGGTGAGCAGAACCTCTGTATTTACCAGTGATGTGACAATGATCTCGAACTCGGATATCTTTGTCAGTATATTTCTTATTACAGATGTGACAAACTTTGGCTTTTCGGAATTTCTCTTCATCATCTTTAGTCATTTTCAATGGTTTGTTAAAATTTTTTTTCACAACATTCTTGCAATATTTGACCTCCTCAAGCATAGCTTCCATAAATTTGTACACAGCCTTTTCACCCCTGTATATTACTGCTGGTTTGCTGTATTTATCATCATAGCAACAAACAACTTTATAGCCGTAGCCACAGTCAGTATGCTTCTGATAGGCTTCAGTATATGATTTATCACTGTTGGGTTGACAACCGTGTATTTTTTCAGTGATCGCCTCAAAGTCAGCATATATAACAAATGGTACCCGCTGTTGTTTATGAAAGTTGTTGAATTTCAGTATGCTGTTATCTTTGTTTGGCATTTTTATTGCCTGTGTGCCATTTACTTGCATGCAGTTGTCCTTGTGATTATTCAACACCCTTTCAGAGCTGAAGCATTGAAGACAGTGCATACAAAAATGTTTTCTTTCTTTGTGCTTTGTTTGATTGTACATAAACTTATTGAAATCTTTGATCAGCACATAATGCTTGTTTTCATTTTCAGTTATTAGAAGCAGATTCAAGCAGTCTGTATATTTCTCTTTTGAAACAAAAATTGGATATGGCTGTCTATTCTCATAACCAAAAACATTGATGTTGATCTCATTTTGTTTTTCAATCTTGTTGTAATGCTTGGTTGCAACTGGGAATTCAATCCCTGTATAATCCAATTTTTCAATGTATTTTTTGTCAACTTTTTTAATCCTCTGTGGGTATTTCTCTTGTGGGTTCAGGTGTCTGATGTGACACCATCGGAAGCATTCATTATCCTCATTTTTCAAGTTAATTAAACCCTTTGCACTGTTTCTGAGTTCATTCGGTAGTTTAATGTATGAGGAGCCCTTCATTGGCGCATATTTCACAACATTAAGATAATGACTATCAACTGAATCAACAGTCCAACCTGAACCTTCAGATACCCAAACTGCAATCTTATTCATTATTTGGTCTTTTGACAACTGTAGTGATTCAGTTACTTCCAGATTATTCACAATTGTTTGAGCTACACTGTTGAAATATGCGGTTTTGTATTCTATTTCTCCGTCAGTCATTTTTGCAAATATTACCTTGAGTGTTTCAACAAATTTGAGACCTTTAATTTCATTCAACAATTTTATAATATTATATGCAACAGCCTTTCTTGTGTTTTGCAGTTGCGCAAGCGGGTCTTTGTTATTTTTTATACCGATTTCAAAAGATTTTGTGAAGCCCTTCAGAGCTTTCTCTGTTTGCCCTATCTTAGTCCTGGGTGTAGGTGTTGGTCTCTGAATCACCTGTTTGGTTCTGGGGGCTGGGATCGGTCTCTTTTTCAATTGTTCTATTTCTTCCAACCATTCTTTTGGTGGTGCTGGTAATCTTTTTCTTTCAAAGTAATCAACCAATTCTTTGACAGTTGGTCTTTTCGTCCTTGGGGCGGGAATTGGTCTTGTTCTTGGTTTAGGTACAGGTTTTGTGTCATCAACTATAATAACTTTAGGCTTTTTCTGCTGCTTCAACAGCAATTTGATTAGCTTGGATTTGCTCAATTTTTGGAGACTTTTCTTGTCCATATTACTATTAGTTTCGATAATTTTTTCCATTTATAATATATATATATAGTTATTATTTCTTTAACAATTAACATGATTAAATTGTTTTAAAGAGATATTATATAAACTATATTATTATGAGTAAGATTGAAATCAATGAATGCGTTTACCATATTCATCCAATTTATGATCTGTATGCCTCTGATAAGGATGGAAATGTTATTAATATCATAAAAAAAGTGCCAATGAAAGGAGTCAAAAATAATTGTGGTTATATGATGTGTTGTGTGAGAAAACATGGCCAAAAGAGTCAAAAAACGTATTTTATCCATCGATTTGTATGGGAATGTCACAACGGTGTTATTCCAGAAGGAAAAGTCATCGACCATATTAATAATAACAAGGAAGATAATCGTTTGTGTAATCTACAACTTGTAACACAACAACAGAATTGCAAGAAATCAGCTGAAGGTCGTGATTATTCATTTGTTGCTAATAATCATAAAAATAAAAAATGTGTTAAAGCGACTAATATCAACAATAAAGAAGTTTTATACTTCAACAGTTTGTATGCTGTTCAAAAACATCTTCAAATTAATGTTGGTATTGTTAAAATGGTTTGTGAAAGTATCAATAATTATAAATCAGGTGTGTCAAAAAAGGATGGACATTCATATAAATTCGAGTATGTTGAAAAGAGGATTTACCAGATGATTATTTAAAATCGACTAATGAAAGACCAAAAAGTGATGAGGAAAGAAAGAAAAACAGAACAAAATACATGTTAAATAAACCTTGGTATTGTGACGTTTGCAAGACAGGACGAAACTACACACTCGCTGGGAAATGGTGTCACATAAAGACGAAAAAACACCGATCAAATATTAATTCTTAATTACAGTTCGAAGGATCCAGTATTTGGATCACTTGAATTTTTCTCTTCTTGATAAGTATAATTTGCTTTCTTCTAAGTGTTTAGTTATTTCATGAATCAAGTCTTCGAAACAATTGCTCATGATGTACTTACACTTATTTTTCTCATACATTTGCTTCATACTTTTTTGTTTATCTGACACTTGGTACACACCAGTAGGGCTTTTAAATTCAAGACATAGAGCATTGTATTTTTCAGTTGGATTCATCAGCATTAAATCACATTGTCCAGCCATATATCCTTTATTATAACTTCTGATTCGCATGTTTGAGCTTATTTGATTTTCACCTAATCCCGCCACCATTAATGCACCTTCATATTTCTTTCTGATGAATGACACAATTTTGTAGTGCAGATCATCTTCACTTTCAATCATCAGCATGTTATTATTTCTGTTGTTGAACTGCTTGTGATATATTCGTTTTCTGACTAATGGTAAAACCTTTTTAGTAACCCAATGTTTAATTTCTTTGGCTTCTTGTTTTTTGGATGAGAATAAAAGTGAATGAAATCCCGTTTCATTTATAAAAAAACATTTGAAAGTTTTTTCGATTGCATCAGCAAAAATTGACTTTGTTTTGGAATTTATGGACAGTTTGAAGTCCAATAAGATTTTATCTTCAGAATCAACATGATCTCTGATTGCTTTTTGCGGATTTTTATAGTTGAGAATATTGGCAATGTCTCTACCTCTGAACCATATATCATTTTTATCATCAACATAACAGTCTATTGATGCATCTAATTCTTTATTATTGTAGGAATATTTTTGCATTTGTATATTATATTATAATAATTTATTTTTAATTCATTTTCGACCTGTGTTTAAATATAGTCAGGAATAATAATATTCTTGGCTACATAATAGCAAATGACAGTATGTACTACTGTAGGGTCTACTCACATATATGTTAGATAATTTTCTCTTTATAATATGTCTTTTAAATCCTTGAACGGTATCCAACTGTCAAATTCGTCACTGTAACCCTTCCACTTCACCAAAGCTTGTTTCTTCTTGTAATCTCTGCGAATGACTTTATCAATACGGAATACATCCTGTCTGGCTTTCAATAATTCAGCTTCATAAAAACTCCCTTCAATATCTTCACCTTTCAGATCCTTTATTTTATGTTATTGGATTAGTGTACTGGATCTTATCAACTGTAAACACTTCTTCAGTCCAATTTGGTGTATAGCCCTTGTCGAACACATTCCGTTTATACTTAGATATTCGAACCTTATCACCTATTTTGAATTTCGGTTTCTGTTTTAATGTTTTCATATCACCATACAAATTGAAGTAAACAGTTCCTTCATTCCTCTTATCAGATGCTTCAACGGGTGTCATCTTTGTGCTTGAATGTTTGGTATTATTATACTGTTTCACTAATTTTGGTAACATGTCTAAATACTGTGTATTACCTTGAACAGTGAACTGCTTCCACATTTTGGATTTAATTGTCCTATTCCATCTTTCAACTACTGATGATTTCTCTTCATTCTCAGTTGAGTACATCTGTACACTATGTTTCTCTAGCAAGTCCTTCAAGTGTTTGTTGTAAAACTCTTTTCCCTTGTCGACCCATAAATACTGCGGTTTTCTGCCTTCCTTGAATATTGATTTGAATGCTTCAGTGACAGATTCACCTTTCTTATCCTTCAATGGGACAATCCAACCATATTTGCTGAAGACATCAATAACCATAAGAAGATATCGATAACCTTTATTCCATTTACTGAACTGTTGCATTTCAACTAGATCACTTGCCCATATTTCATCAATTTTATTTACAATCACACGCCGCCGAGTGAAATTTCGTTTTATGGGTGCATGTAATTCATCAGCTAGTTTTTCTTGCCAGTTTTCTTCACTCGACGGCTTTTTCCGTTTTTTGAAACACCGAGACCAAGTTTCTGTTTTTTGTCGATTAAGAATCTAGCTGTTTGACCCCATTTTGGCATCTCACCATATGGTATTTGATCTAGTGACTCGACCATTGTTCTATCACAATCGCCTTTATTTTTTCCCATATCATAACAAATATCGTGGTAAGCTGCTATTTCATCCACCTTATTGTAAGGTTGTACATTCCATTTCAAGACCTCGCCAGTATTTGGATCATATTCCAACTGCTCATGCAATGGATTGTATGGTCCCATATATTTATATTTACTTGGTGTCCATCCACTTTTCGGTTTAGGAAGCTTGCCAATAACCTTATGAATGTCAATAGCACCGCCATAATCTAATCCTTTGATATCTGTTTTGTAACGAATATTTGGTCTCACTTTTGTTGAGAGTTGTTTCAAAGCTTCTGACCCAACCTTTGTGATTGCAGGCTTTGCGAGGGAAAGTCCTTTGTCAATTAATTTCTTTTGCAGCTTTGGATTTCTCATTGCTTCAGAAGCATAATATCTACCCATTTCAACACCTTTCTTTGCTAAATAAGGGACTCCATGTTCTAAGAATCCTGTTAGCGCCATATCTGCGGCTGAATCTAGTATGCCCGCCCCTTCAGACGGGCTATTCAGTTTCCCCGATTTCTAACAAATTTAGTCTTTGTGATTCCACATTCAGCACAAGTACATTTCATCACAGTTCGACCATTTTTTGTCTTTTGATATCTTTCACTTCCTGGTACACACTCAGTCTGCTTCTTCTGTTTCACACAATATGATTTTACCATTATACCATTAAGTTAGATATTTTTGAAGTAGTCTATGATGAATCTGTGATTGACTCTTGTGTCTGTTGGATCAAATTCAGCATTATGTATTGTATTAAGAATGGATCTGCCTTTTTGTCTCTCAAGAAGATAGTACAAACACCAATATCCACACAAGACTGAATCTCTTTCTTGTATCTCATCTCCAGAGTATTCAAGTTGTTTACCGCTTGCAGCCATGTATTTCTTTACTTCTGTTGGCATCATTAAACCGAAAGAGTCGAAGTATTCACAGTATTTATCATTTTTGAAATTCCTATAACAAACCCAGTGAGTACCAGGTCCAATTTTGGAATCAAGATTGACTATCCCACATTCATTCTTTTTTATTTGTCTCGGCATATTGTCTCTTGAAAATACTCCTCTAAAATGTTTTATTCCAAGTTGTTTAACCCAATTGATTAAATCAAAGTTGGATAAGGGTTTATTTACAAAATGGTTCCTAGTATGGGGATTGAATTGAATGGACTGTTTTTGCCCAGTAGAAGTCCTTTTCCTTTGGTTTTTTTTTTCATTCCATAACCGATTGGGTTATTCCATGTACCAAAAACAGGAGGTGATTGCCATGGAATCATAGCATGTTTCCCACCTTTCTTTCTGGGTACAATGTCATCTGGAACATGAACAGGTATTGACCGTCTTGGACGGCTGCTTTCAACATGCAAACCTTTTCCAAATAACCTCTTGACTGCATCAATGGCTAATGGGATACCGATACTCGCCAGTATTGTTCCAATACCCTTTCCAGTCTGCGCTTTTGTTGGTTTTATAACAACGTCTCCACCATACTGCATTTTTTGGATAACATCAGCCATCTGTCTCGTATTCAATAAATTTCCTACATTCAATAATTGGGATAAATTGGCATTAGGAATAAGAAATCCTCCTTTTTGTTTCTTTCCAAATAGTTTATCAATGCCGAGACTTGCTAATGAAGAAAGAGCACCTGTAGCCAATGCTGGAGCCGCTTTAGCTACTGCTTTACCTGCATAAGGCAATAGTCTTGTTCCAAGTGAAAAAAGACTGGACCAAAGAGAACCTCCTTTTTGGACTGATTTTCTGATCTGTGCTTTGGATATCTTTACATCAGCACCTGTTCCATTTCTCTGTGATTTGGCTAATTTTTTTATCTGTGTTTTTGTCAACATCATTTGATCACCTCCAGTGAGATCTCCATGTGCGAGTCTCAATGTTACCGGTGAATTTGTTTGTATAGCTTTTGCAAGCCTTTGCTTCTGACTTCCTGAAAGTCTTACTCCATGAGGATGATAAGTAGTCATATAATATATGTTTATACTAAATTGTATTTAATACAAACAATCATTTAATTTAATTTATTTAATTTACATAGATCTCAGAATCAACTTTCCATCAGTCTTTCTCATCTCAACATCCTGTTCATACAGCACAAGTGCATACACACTGTAATCAGCATTTGTCGCACCACTCAAAGTGTATTTGAAAGTCAGTTTTGTCATTCCATCTTTGATATCCTGTTTCTGTTTCGTCAAATCAAAATAAATGAAAGGGAATATTGTACCGAAATTGCCCCTGTTAAGAAGGGTACTTTCACTGAAATCGTTTACAGCTTGAACATATTTCAAAACATCTCTAAATACTCTTGTTGGTTCTGTTGATGGTTTATAATGAACCTCTGGATAATCATTTCCATTGCCAACCTCAAGATAACAATCAGTCAAAGTTTGGTTATTTGCAACTGAAAAGGTGTTATAGAGAAATTTATTGGCTGTCTGAGATGCATCACTTGCATCATTGATGATGAATACAAAGACATGCCTGGGTTTGTTTATTCCTGTGGAAATACGGAAATTGGCTGTCTGTTGTCTCGTTGAATTGCCTCTCTCGACCATTTCTCTCATGTAAGTCCACTTTCTGTTGTCAAGATACTTGCTCATGTACAAAGACTTTCCCGTAGAATTAAAAATAATACGAGGAACAATTAGCTGGAATTTAGTTAGTACCACACGACAATCATCAGCAGCTTGCCAAATCATATTGTCATCACTTCAAGTGTCAGGTTCAACTCTATTTTTGAGTTAGGCATAAGTCATCCCAAAAGCTCTTGAAAAAACCGTATCTGTTCAATGCAAGCTCTACATTTACTTCACCAGCTGCACCATTCAACAGTGCTTTGCGAGCTGCGAAACCTTTGTTATAAGTAGCCACCTGGGCAACTCTATCATCAGCTTGTCTTTTGTCGTCAAGATAGAAGAACTCATTGGTTCCCTGACTTACAGCATAACCCTGTGAATACTCAAGCAATGACTTAATATTTGTGGCCTGGTTTGCATTACGGCATTCATAAACATCAATACCATTCATTTTCACATTAATAGTGTTAATAAGAGCGTGAACTGAATTAACGATACCATTTCGATCTCCTGCAGCAATGTCAGCTCCATCTGCAAGCTTCTTTACAATGAAAATAACATTAAAACGGGCATTATACCAGTCAAATGGTGTAGTCTCTCCACTGTTATCAACAACGAAACGGTAACCTGTTTTCCTCTGATGAGCATTATTTGCTACTACAGTATTAAGTGCTGTCTCTAGTTCGAACACTACATCTTCATATCTTTCGATATATTTTGAGTCACGATAGTTTGACATATATTATTGTGTTAGATAAAAGTTATTTTACGCGGTCGGCCTCTCTTTCTTTTGATTAAACCACCAGTCTGGCTCGCACTCTCAGTTCCACTCTTGTTTCCACTTTTTCTCTTTTTCAAAAGTTCTATGATTTTGTCACCAGCTTTTTTGCCAGCATGTTCACCAATTGTTGTGGCTGCTTTTTTTCCAGCTGTTTTGATCATATCAGTCACAATACCTTCACCATGTTGTTCATATTTTTTAAACTCAAACCGTTTCATATACTATTAGGTTTTATAATTCCACACCTCTCAAGAATAACTCAATATACCAATCTATCCCATTTAAATCGACTGGAGCTCTAGAAGAATCAGTGACATAAAAGCGTATTGAGCTGATTATATGTGTTGAGACAGGATTCCATGAAAGAAAACGAGGTTTGTAAGTGAAAGGTAAACTTCTAACGAGATTTGTGACTGGTATAACTGCGATTGTATTTGTGCTATTTCCATCAACAATGCTATCTATCACCATATCACAATTGATATAAATTTCATCTACTCCTCTTGTAATATCAGGTAGATTTGTTCCATATTCTCTGGCTGAAACTAATTTTGAATCGAAACCGATAAGTTTTCTGAAATCATTATTTCTGAGATCCACTCTATAGTTTTCATCAAGTTCAATCAAAATGCGATATGTTGACAAAACGAAATAAATGTTAATACCATACTTGAATTTTGATTTGTCTGTTTCAGATGGATTCAGTACATGGCTATTTTTTCTCATATACTCATGAATGTAACTATTGATATCGTCGTATGAATACATCCCGTTAACGAATGTTATTGTTTCCCAGTTTACACCTTTGTCATAGCTGTATTTAATTTGATTATTTCCAAAAATATCTCTGATATTGTACCAACTGTATGTCATATTGATAACATTCACAGCCATTTCATATTTCAAATCATTCGTTAATTTAAGAGGTGTATTGAATCTTTTTTCAAAATCATGACTTTTGCTGACACCAATTTTGTCTCTGTTTTTACTGTTGAATCGTAATGAAATTTCTGTCATATACTTTTACATTAGATATTTCATCATTATTTTATTCAACTCACCAGTTTTCAGGATTCCCAGTCTGTTCAATGTATGCAATATTTTTGTGAATTCATTTTGAACATTTTTGCTGTTGTTGCCGGCTGAAATAGACCCACCAAGTAACTGTAGTCTTGAAAGCATGTCACCCAAAAATGCATCCCTTGAACCCATGCCTGAACCAATAGTTGATGCACCTTCCTCAACGGCGCCAATTCTTTTTCGGTACTTTTGCAATAATTTGATCTCTTGAGTCAATTGATATATCTTTTCTTTATTTTTATCCCTATTTGTTTTGGTTTGTGATAGATGAGCTTTTTTTCTTCCAACATCTTGGGTTAATTTACCAATCATTTTGTCATACTCATTGATGTCGATTGTTCCATCAATATATGATTTAAATATCTGTGATGGAGGAGCTAAATTATGTTTCATCAATGTTTGAATATCCTCAAGTGAAAAACCTTTGTCAAGATTTGACTTATATGGTGTTTCTGTTTCAGTCATCATTTTAGGTTTGTAATCAATTGGTAATGTTGTTTTCATTGGTACTGATTCAGGTAATGTGTTCATCAGCATAAGATCTTCAAAACCAGATGTCAAGGCTTTTTGATTCTTTTTCAACTGTTTAATAACTTCATCCTGTTTTTCGTCGACACTTTCTTTCACACTCTTCTGGACATCAATAGAGGGTTTCAGTAATTCTGATGTTGTATCATAAGCATCCTGTTTTCTGTATTCATAAGTCTTGATAACATCACGAACTTCTCTAGTTTTATTTCCGGCTTCAATTCCACTTTTAAGAAGCTTTTTCATTCGTTCTATATCCATATACAATTGTGTTAGACTAATCTAAACTATTTACATATGGAAATCCCTAATTATGATATTCAGGGTTTAAAGAATTCATTCAGACAGTTGTATCCGTATATGCCAAAAGACACTTTCAGGATGCTGCTGGCTGGTAATTCTGGATCTGGAAAGACAACATTGTTCATGCATCTGATTATGGAACCATTGGTTTATTATGATCAGATACATCTTTATGCAAAAAATTTAGATCAAGACAAGTACAAATATCTTCGGAAAGTAATGGATGAAATAAGCAGTCACATTGGATATCCTGCCTTGGTTTGCAGTCAAGAAGAGATATTGCCAGTTGAACAAATAAAAGACACAAATTTGCAGCGATTGGTTGTTTTTGATGATTTCGTGACTGACAAGAAACAAGATCAGATAATCAGCTATTTCATTCAGGGGAGACACAAGAACTGTTCAGTCATATATCTCACACAGTCATTCTATGGATGCCCAAAATCAATCAGACTCAATTGCAGTCACTTCTGTCTTTATGATTTCCCATCCTCAAGAGAAAGGAATCTGATTGCACAGGAGCTTGGAATCGACAAGAAGAAATACATTGAAGCAACCAAAAAACCATATTCCTTCTGTTATGTTGACAAGCCAATGAAAACAATCAAGAGGAATTTTTATGGTGCTGTTTAATCTAATCTAATATTATATGGCAATCAATAATTTTCAAAATCCAGAAAAACAGGAGAATCCCAGAACAGAAAGAATCGAAAAATTGATCAAACCTGACGCTGCTGTTGAAACACCATTTGAAATCGCTGAAAAAATCAAAATGGAAGTATACAGGAGGACACAAAAAGTATTGAAAAACAATAAGAGACTACCTGTCATCTATGAAACCATACCACCTGAATTCTCGGAAGATGAAAGCAGTGATGAAGAAAATTAATCTAACAAGATGATATAATGGGAGTTTTTAATGCTCAAATAAATCAAGATAAAACAGAAACTGGTACTGGTGAAAGAGGCCCAGCTGGTCCAATTGGTCCCAAAGGTGAAAAAGGTGATAGAGGTGATAGAGGTCCAAAAGGTAATACAGGTGCAATTGGCCCACAAGGAGCTACTGGAGCTGTTGGTCCCAAAGGTGATGGATTTAGATTAACACAAGATGGTAATTATGACATTGAAAATAAACGTTTGACAGATGTTGGTGATCCAGTAAATCATTATGATTCTGCTAACTTGGGATATGTTAATGATGCTGTTTTATCAATTGAAGGAACACGTGTTAATCCATTCAAATTTCTTCTTGAAGATACATCAAAAACAACTATTCTTAGAAATGCGAATAATCTGCAATTGGAAGATTTTGACAAAAGCCCTTACTCATTGAATAAAATAGCCTTGTCTTTTGTTATTCCTACTGCTGGTCTTACAACTGTTCTTCGTTTTGATCTGACACAATTGGAAGTTTCAAAGTACACTTTAGTTGTTGAGTTTTATACTGATGGTAACCCAAATAATGCAACAGTCGATGACGACAATCTGTCATCAAATTTAATTGAAAGAAAGGATTCAATAAAAAGAGCATTTCCAAAGACTCATCTTGTTGATGGTTATCTTAAGAGAATATTCTTCCTTGAAAAAACAAGTCATGGTTCCACATCAATGGAGTTATTGTTGATCTCACCATATTTACAAAATAATAAAAAACATTACGTCATAGTTTATGGTGTTTATGGATTTTCTAATATCATTTTATCACATATTCACGACCCAGCTTTTGTAATAGAAGAAGGAAGAATTGTATTTAATAATGAGGTTAAAATGAGTTTTCATAGAATAGTCAATGTTGCAAGCCCTATATTACAACAAGACTGTGCAAATAAAAAATACGTTGATGATGCTGCCATATATCTAACGAATAATAAAGCGAATATAGCATATGTTAATTCTAACTTTGTGAAAAAAGATGGAAGCGTTGCAATGACTTCTGATTTGAATCTTGGAGGTAACAAATTGACTAATGTAGCAGCGCCAACAGCAAACAATGATACAGCTACAAAGGGGTATGTTGATACTGAAATTGCTGGAATTACTGGCATTGATGTTTCACCATTTCTTAAAAAAGATGGAAGTGTTGCAATGACTGGTGATCTTGACATGGGTGACAATAAAATAACAAATGTTGAGACTCCAAACTCTGATAAAGATTCTGCCAACAAAAAGTATGTTGATGACCTTGTTTTTTCAGCATCTGGAGCACAAAAAAATCCATTCGCTTTTCTGTTAAAAGATATTTCCAAGTCAACAGGGATACAAAATGTTAATAGCCTCCAAATTGAAGATTTTAACAGATCACCATACCATATTAACAAGTCATCATTGTCTTTTTTGATTCCAACAAGTGGCAACTTCACATCCAAGATTCGTTTCAATTTAACATCAATGAGAAATGCACAGTATACATTCATTATTGAGTTTTATTCCCCATCTAATCCTCAAAGTGCTGTAGTTGATTTAGATGCCAAAACTGTAAATATGCGTGTTGCTGGTCAATTGCTTGAAAAATCTTTTTTACAAACACCTGATGTAGATGGTTATATGAAACAACTGATAACACTTGAAAAAACGGGCGGTGGACAAGCAGCAATAGAGTTGGAATTGAGAAGTACATCTCCATCTGTTAACACCAAAACACATATCATCGTTTATGGGGCCTATGGCTATCATACCAATTTGTCTTACTTTCTCCATGACCCAGCTTATGAAATTGAAAACGGCCATGTTGCGTTTGGTAGTAATATTGACATGAAATTAAACAAAATCCTCAACCTGCAGGATAACCCCTCAAACCCACAAGACGCTGTGAACAAAAGTTATGTGGACCAGAGGTTGCAAACCAAACTCGATACGGTTGCACAACAAAATCTAAATATGAACAACAATGCCATTACTGATCTTGCTCCACCCGTCAACGCAGACGATGCGGCGACAAAACGTTATACTGACGAATATTTTCTCCGACGAGATGGTTCGACTGCAATGTATGGCGATTTGTTGATGGGTGGAAATAGAGTGACTAATTTAGCGGACGTGGTGAATGAAACTGATGCAGTGAACTTTAGAGTTTTAAATCAAGCTGGAATAGCTATTAGAGCAAACACTTTATTATTGAATGGAACAAATGCGATGGCAGCGGATATGAAACTTGGAGGGCATAAAATCATTGACTTAAAAGAAGGAACAAATAAAACCGATGCCGTAAATTTAGATCAATTAGAAAAAAGTCATATTTCATCTGCTTCTCATCCAAAGAATGCTTTCAAATATTTGATGAATGATATTGATGAAGTCAGTACTGAATATGGCTTGAAAGTCAATGGATATGTCAATTTACCTCGTTCACCACATTTGATTTCAAAAAAGGTCATTGATATAGACTTGAATAAAGAAGCTAATCATATTTACAGAGCTAGAATTGGATTTAATATGTACACAATAAAAGATGGAAAATACACTTTCATTCTTGAATGGCTATTTCCTGATTATGAAGGAATGAGTCTTAGTAGTGTAACATTCAGTGCAACTGGTGGAATTACAATTCATAAAACTGTAGGGAGAAAATTTGATAACAGAAATGAAGATCATTCGAGATATTTATTATGGATTGAAAAACCTTCAGTAAGTTCACCACCTGAATATTTATATTGTACGATTCATATTAATGCTAACCCAACTTATCCAAATAAGTACAAAGTTCATTGTGTTGCATATGGTATTGATTTTGAAGCTGTAGACGTTCCATCAAGTGTTTACGACTTCGCAGAAGCTTATAAAATTGTGAATGAAACAATACAATTACAAACTGATTTAGATTTGAATGGACATGCTTTGATTAATAATTCATCAAACTTATTCGACGGTCAAAATGGTGAATTGACAATGCTAAATAACATTAATATGAACAGCTTTCTTATAAGTGAGGCTAAACTTGGCGGTGATTTAAATCTGAATGGCTATAGAATTCATAATAATAGTTTGAATCTATTTCGTTCAAGCGTTACAGGTGTAATTATGGAAACGGCTTTCGATTTGGGTGGATTTGCTCTTTACAGGCCGAAATTGGAGGTGATCTAAATTTGAATGGGAATGGAATAATCGGTCAAATACAATATTTAAATTGCTCTGTCAAAGCCAAACGAGGACATAATAAGAATGTTTTAAAGCCTGTATTGATAAATGGCTCTGATTTTTTAGTCATTCATAATAATAACTTTTATATTAAGAAAATGTATGTATTACAAGGAACAAAACCCGGAATATTCTACTTCAAGACAAAAGCTGAAGGTGGTAGGCCTTTGCCATTACCAGCAACTATTTATGAACACAGACATAATACTATGAGTAGAAACATCACAACGGTCAACGTCAATAAATCATTATCGAGAGGCTATTTAATCATTGATTATTCACATCCTAATACAGGTGCATTTGATACAACATTCACACTTGAAGTGGTCATGAATTAATCTAAATTAATATTATAATGGGAGTTTTCAATTCTCCACAAAATCAAGATAATAAAGGTGATACTGGTGCAATTGGTCCTAAAGGTGATAAAGGTGATGGATTTACATTAACACAAGATGGCCACTATGATCTTGGAAGCAACAAGAAATTGATAAATGTTGATGAAGGAACTGATGATAATGATTGTGTCACAAAAAAACAACTTGATCTGAAGTTAGATAGAGCTACTTTTGTTATTTCCAACTCTCTTCCTGGTGTACCAGTCCTTGATGGAATTTCTATTGCTCTCATCCCAGCTCTCTCTGTTTTAACATCTGATACAAACGATAGAGTCTCAAGATGGGTTGATCCTGTCAATAATATATCTTTCACACAAACTGATAATTCCAAAAAACCTCTGCTGTTGAGAGATTCAAATAAAAAGAGATTCTTTCTGCGATTCGATGGGACTGATGACTACTTGAGAATAAATTCATTTGATGTATCCAAAGTTGCTGGACCAAATGGGAATACATGCACAGTAATTATGGTTGTTAATACAAAACAAGTGAAGAATCAATCTCAATTTCAATGGGGGCAGGCTAATATTCGATTTGGTGTTCATTTTCCTTGGGGTACTGGGACTGTTTGGGTTGATTTTGGTACTCTCTCAGGCGGAAGACTTACTGCTCTTTCTTTGTCTGATCTGACTGGTAATATTGAGGTTTGGACAATAAGAGTGAATGGACAAAATATGGAACTATTTAGAGGTATTTCATCAATGACTCCTGTTGGAACAGAAACAATCTCAGCAACACTGTCAGGAAATCCACAAAAAATGTTCGTTGGATGTCAAGTTGATAATGATGATGGTACTGCAGTCAATTTTTCTGAAATGGATCTGTACGCTTTTTCTGTTTGGCAGAAATCTCTGTCTAATGATGAATTAAAAAATATGTTCCGTTTCCTTGAAGATTATTTCGATCTTTGAATTATGTAATCAATTATTATGAAGCAGATTATAAGATTTGTACGATGGTTCATTCGGGATGCTGAACGGAAAAACCCTGGTGTTGATAAGAGGATTTTGAAATCAGCTTTGGTTTACCAGTTTCTATATCACAAACATTTCAACAAATATATTGAAGTGAGAGATATTATCCAGGAGCATATAGGCATTGGATTAATCGGTCCCGGTGAAGGCTGCTTAACACATTTTTTGGAGCATACTCTTGGTTGGATTGATACATTACAGACACATGGTATATTACACGATGCCTTCGGTAGGTTTTATGTCAAACATGCACTTGATAGAGGATATTCTTATGCTCTACCGTCTTTCTTGACGACTAAAATTAGTAAGTTATCACCTCTAAGTGGGCAATTGTCTGGTTTGTGGTACTGTGTGTTGAACAGAATCGTTATATAAGCATATTGTATGAAAGAGCGAAAAAGCATATTCAGCTGGAACCATATTTCAGGTGAATTAACAGAAGATCAGGTAAATGAATTAAAAGCCTATTACCACACATATCACAGAAAGTGTTGGGCTCATAAACAGGCTGTTAAAAGGTTCAAAAAATGGAAATTACTGGGGAATTCCTTATCCATCATCTTTGCAACTGGGGGTCTCGCCGCAAGTGTGGCAACAGGTGGTGTTAGTTTGGTAGCCATCAGTACAGCATCACTTTTGATACAAGGGTGGATGAAGCATAAAAACCTAGATTTGAAAATCCAAAATTGCACATATGCTTATCAAAGCTATCAACATCTACTCAATTCAATAAAAGACAAGTTGAGAAGTGGTGATTTTGATGCTTCAAGTATACAAATCTCAATGAAGAATATCGATGATTATGTGACTGACAATAGTCCAATTATTGATAAGTACCTACAGAAATATGATGAAAAATTCACTGCTTGATAATACGAATAATCTTATCAAATCTCAACAATAGAATCTCAACCCAATATTGATCATAAAATTTTAATGTCTTCTTTGATCTTGTAACTATTATTTCATCAAATGGTAGATCAAGCATTATGAATATTTGCTTAAGCATAAATTTGGTGCTTATCATTCTTTTACGATTCTTATTCACCGAAGGGATGATAGTGTCTATCTCTTCGAATATTTTTAATATTTTACCCTTATCTTTTACTGAAATTTGAAATCTATTCTTGCAACATATACCATTTATCACATTTTCAATATGGTACTTCCGGTGATATACAGATTTTCGCCGTATTTTATACATATTATTATGAAAGTCAACGTACTCCTTACAATAGTCATAGCCGTGGACTGAACCACAATTTAGACAAACATTTTCACCATCATCATTAAACATTTTCTGTTTATCACAGCAAGGTGCTTTCACACTTTTAACAACTTTGACCAATAGCTGATCACAAAAAGGACATGTGAACTCTCCCATATTCTTCAATTCATTGTGGATTACTAAATTACAACTCATCTATATTATATGAGATATTATTTCTTTATGCAGCTAACACATGATAGGCGATGACTCATTCCCTATTTTCCGAGAATGTCACGCATTTTATGAAGTGTGCTGACCTTGGTTCCATCAGATTGAACAACTATAGATTCCATCAAATTAAATAACTATATATTCCATCAAATTAAATAACTATATATTCCATCAAATTAAATAACTATATATTTCATCAAATTAAATAACTATATATTCCAGAATACGAGATCAGAAGGCAGTAGTAGTTTGGGGAAAACGAGATCAAATGATTTCGTACCCCCAAACACTATACTACTGGAGGTGTTCGGAGGAACACCCCCCCCCCCTGAGTTTTCGTTGAGTTAAGATACTTTGAAAAGGTTATACCGTCAATAGATAGCCTGTTACGTCATCTACACGACTAGGTTAATATTACGGGTTACATCTGCAAATTGCGCCACTGGGGTCTATGACGTCATCCAGTATGTCAGATTTGTTTGTGATTTTTCACTTTTTTCAGTCTAACGTTGGTTTTTCTTGCCAAAATTAAAAGTTTTTCTAAAAAAATACAGTTTTGAACAGCTGGACATGTAAAATATGATTTAATGTAACTTAATGTTGCGTTATAACTGCTTAAGGCCCAGGAACAGGGTCTTAAAGCTTACAACATTACAAGGAATAAATTTCAACAGGCCCGAGCAACACCTCATCTGCCTTTAATATCTCATTTATCTACCGGTCGACTTTCACCAAATTTTCAGAAAAGAGGTTTTAGAGGTAAACAAACAGCTACTGAAATGGACAGATGCCCAAAGAAAATCCCCTTAAAAAATCTTTAAAAAATCCTTGGGTAGGGGTGGCATTCAAACCCCTCTCCCCCTCCCCCCCCCCCCCTCTTGTACGTTCGAGGGAAGACCCAATTTTAAATATACTCTTAGACCTAATGGCACGTTTCTTCTATCGCCACCCATGATTAAGACATCATCTACGCGAGGGTTAAATGGTTTAGTTTTGAAGTATTATCAAACTATCGAACAAATATATTGCCATGTGGGTTATCCACATCATTTAAAATTTGGCGTCGATCGTTCGCTCCACAAGGATCATGGACAGGCCAACCATGTGCAGTGTGACCGTCAAAATGGTAATATATATATTTAGCCAAGCCTAAAAGCGGAGCTCCAAAAGCAGTCTTTTTCTACTGGCATTTACATATAGTCTGCTTGTCATATCACCCATCTGACCTCACTCAAGCTACAGACCCAAAGCTGTAGAAAATAGTATGGAAAGGTGATCTGAGCCAGTGGCACAGTGGATTTGGACCCCACGTGGATTTGCACCCTCCAGTCCAGATCTGCTTGTGGATCAGATTTGGACCCCCTAGTCCAGAACTGCTAGCAGATATGAATCCCCTTTTACGAATTTGGACCCCCACCCCTCCTAAAAACAAGCGTTCTATTGAGTAAGGTAATAAAAATTCCTTTCCAAACTGAGTTTGGAGATGTTACAAAAGCAAAATAAAAGAATTGAGGTAGGTTTTTTTAAAAATAATCTTTAATACCTTGTGTAAAAAAGAACCTGCAAAGCTAGTTTTCATCTATAAATTTTTAAAACAAAACATTTCTTAACATCTTAGAACAATACCTAAGAACAGGTCTGTTTCCCCGTTCATCTGTAGGCAACTTAGTTACATACTTAGCTACTTAGGTATGGTTTAGAGCCACTAGAAATTGGTGGAGAAGCCTGGTGAAGGCTCCTTGGAATCAGTATCACATCAGATATATAGTGATTCAGATCATCACTTCATAATGATTGCAATTTCAATTATCCACAGCCTCCCATGAGACAGTCAGAAATCGGAAATTGTGTATCCTCTGGATATATGTATGCCTCACAAAAATTATGAAAGAAAGATACATGGAAATCAATAAAAATATTTAGATGCCATGAATTAAGACCAAGATATTTATTTTGATCAATTACTTCTTGACCTTACTATCACAAAAAAAAACTGCTTGCTAACATTAAGCTCATCACTCAATGCACCTACAGTGTTTTCAAAAAGAAATCCAGCTGCTCTTCTGGCCAGTTAAGTGCAAGACCAAACAACTTGATAATAATATATTGGGCATTTGGTTGATACCACTATCAAGGTGATTCATCAAAGCAAAAGTGCTGGAAATCCGTTAGCCATCTTAACTTGATCTTAACATACTTCATCAAACATCAGAGATATCATTAAACATTAATGCCAAATGTCATCCAAACATCCCACAAGATTGGTGTGACCAGCTACTAATAAAATTAATTGAAAGACTGTATGTAGGAGGAGGAAGTCCAAAGGATGTGTACATTGATGAGAAAGAGCTTACTTTAAGTTTAATTTTAAGTTTTAAGTTTAATAATACTTTGTCATGTGAATACAACTAAGTTGATACAAAACAAAAAAGTGCATGACTGGAGAATAATTGGGAGAAACTAAATTCCCATACAAAGAATATTATCTAATATTACACATTCTAAAAACTAAGAGGTGAAATTTAAACGTGGCCCAAAGCTAACCTAATCAAATTAAATCAAATACTTGTCTCTTACAAGTCACCCCTGATTTGAGATTGAGACTAAAAATCATGAAGTAATCCAAAGCAAACCTAATTAAATTACATACTTGTCACTCACAAGCTACATCTGATTTAAAATTGACACTAATAATGTAATAGATAGGACTTAAAACTGCTTAAAGAAGGTGCATGCATGATGTTCGATAGAACACCATTCCAGTCTGTTATATAGCGATTAAAAAAAGAAAAGCTGAAGGCCATATATATATTTAGCCATGCCAAGCGCTAGCCTAGAATCGGAGCTGCACACTCTCACCGAGCAACTTCGCAAGAGTTTATTTGGGCCAGTTTAATTTGTGTCCAAAACAATTGACAAGCAGCAGGGAAAACGAAGAGTTTTCGATAGTAAACGTTTGCAAAAAAGAAAAAAAAAAGACGGACATTCTTGAGTCTAACTACTTTGAGATGAAAGCGTAAAGGGATTCAAAGCGGATCAAAAAAAAAAACAAAACAAAACAAAACAAAACAAAAACACTGCAAGCGAACAAAGTACGATGCCGGCGAGTGTTTGCTCGAAGAAGGAGAAGGTGGAGAAGTTAAACAAGACTAGCTAGTAATTAAAATAGCTTGTCATGATAAAACTAGGAAAATCGGTATTTACTTTGACATAAATGCCCCTGGAAAAAAAAAATAAAGGGTACAAACTCTTCGTTTACAGCAGTCAACAGGAATTGACCGCGGTTCAGAAACAATATAACAACAAACATAAGACTTATTACAAGAAAACAAAGCACAATATGAATAATATTTCTTCGAAGATTCTTGGAGAAGGTGCAGAAATTGGACAGGTAACAAAACTATCTTGTATTAAGCTAGAAAATTTCCTTAGCAGATTTGACATAAATGTCCGTAGAAAAGACAAAAAAGAGGTCCGTACCTGATCGTTCAGAGCAGTCAACAGGAATCACTGAGACAGCAATCACTCGGAATGCGACAGAGCTGAATAATAGAGCCATTTCCCACAAAATCTTTCCTTGGCTTACACAAAACACTTAAGTGCTTTGATGGTTTTACTGTTACTTCCCATGTCTTCCGAAGAACCTTCTTCAATTAATGATTCTCAGTGGCAAAACATCATCCAGATAACGAAGAAAGCGCTTGCCAAACCAAACGAGCATTTCTCTCGCAGACCCGTCCACTTTAAAATTTATCAAAACCAACCAGCCAGTCAACCCATTTCGCTGTTTTTAACATCCAAACGCTGATTCTTACCGGTTCAAACAAACGACATGTTTAAAGACGGCGAAACTTAATTGTTGTTTACAGGCTGCTTTCGACGAAGATCTCTTAAAGACTTGACGAAGTGAAGCGCGCTGGGTTTTGACTGTTTTGGCAGCATTTTGACAACTTAATGTCAGATTTTGAGAAGTGCACATGCACGTGCATTTGATCGGATTTTTTATTTTTACTCGAGCTCGAGTCTCCCCCTTTAATGCTTAATTTAACGAGGACTCATTGCGATTACGTGTTGATAAGATAAGGGCAAAAGTTTCTTAACGCTACTGTGAGGAACCAAGGTCGAAAAACAGTCAGCCAAGCCGAGTAAAAACACTCGTTCGCTTGCAAAGAAAACAACGTAACAAAACAAACAAACAATTCAACTACTTCTTTGCGTCCAGAACGAGTACAGATGATTGTTATTTATATCCATTCGAGAGAAAAATACAAGTTTCATTCCTGAACAAAAGTAACAACGATTAAACCAAATGTTAAGCTTCTATTTATTTCATTTACCTCACTGTCCTGTGTTGTAGAGGTTTCTACCACTTAAAAATGCGTAAGCTTCAGTAAAGTACAAACAAGCATCCGCAAAAATAGCGGACGGTTTGTCCAAAGAAAGAGCTTCTTCCACAGAGTTTGAGCTACTCATTCCTCCCATTAATACCGGTGAACTGTTAAGTGACTTTTCTTGGTGAGGTGCAAGATGCCGCGGTGAAGTGAAAGCCCTTGAAGCGTTGAATTAACTGTTTTCAACCGCACAATCTTTGAAGCTTTTCCTGAGAAAAATCTTCCGTCCTTCCTTTCATCACTTGAAAATTCACCTTCCGGAGTATCTTTTGACAAGTTCTTGATCTTCATGCTTTTTACGCGAAAGACAAACTTCGATCGAAGAAGATGAAGTTGTTTTGCTCAAAATAAAGAAACCAACTGAATGTGAAATTACCAGCCGCAGAAAGCGCGCGAAAAATTTTAACGGCCTCGATTTGGTTTGGGTGTCCCACACTTGGCTTGAGCCTGCGATCCAATCGAAAGCAAGTACCTGGTCAGCGGTCAACTTCAAAAAAACAGCTGACCTCGATGAGGTCTTAACTTGAGCCCGCAATATGGTCACGTTACACTGGTCAGCGGATACCTTGTTTTGACAGGTGTCAATTGGCTATAAGATGGATGTCCAGTATCAAAGATGTACGCTGTAAAGTAGCTGGTCAGCTGGACCAGGTGGAGTATGGCCGCCATGTTGGATTATTATGATTATTATTAGGATATTATTAATTATTGGGCGACTCCGTCGTCGTCGTCGTCGTCGTCGTCGTCGTCGTGCGTACGCGCCCACGAGCAATACCGCTAGCCATTTTTACCAAGAGAAAAGCAGTTGACGGGTTTCTATAGGTATGGTGCTCCGCTTGACGGCCCTTCGGGCCGTCGGAGCTCCGCTAATACATGCTGTCATACCAGTTTCCAGTGCTGTATAACACCGGTCCATAACCTTTATTCTGCGCAAATTTGAAAGGTGCTGTCGTCCCGCTACATGTCGCAGTCACGCGCTTAAAGATCACACAGCTGACGTTTCCACCTCGCCAATCAACCAAACTTCCTGTTCTGGGATCACAAATCAACTAATTATTAATGTTGCTCTTGATCAGGACCTCACTGCCAGTTTGTTTCCACAGAGCGAAGTCCGTGGCATTGTAGTCTGTTTCGCTCAGTGGTGGAGTCTTTGAGACAGGGACATTAGCGTTAGCTGGCCAGTTGGGTCTTGGCGTAATTAAGTTGGCGTTGCCTTGGAAATCTTGGAACTTAGGCGTAGTAAAATGATAGCTCCACACTAGTGTCCAGCCACCTCTGTCAGTTACCATGTCGCAGTAAGCCTTGAATCTGTTTGCTGGGGAACCACCGTCAGGATAAATCCAATAAACACCCGAGGGAGGAGAAGGAGACAGGCTGCGGAGGGACTGGCACGAGAAAACTGTGGTATCTACACCAAGGAAGTTAACAAACAAACATTTTAAGAAAAGTATATAATTGGATTTTGGAACAGTTAAACCTTATCGCATTTATTTATCGAAATCGGTCAACATCACTACATTTCTTGACTCAACATTAATTTAATCTATTATTATGGAAAGTGTTCGAGTAGGCGTTGCCCACGAACAGTGATGCCAGCTTGGTCAAACATTTCATAAGTAACATTTCTAACTGGCAAAATAATAAATAAATAAATAAATAAATAAATAGATAAATAAATAAATACATAAATACATAAATAAATAAATAAATAAATAATGATGCGTCTGTTTGTAAATCTGCTGACATTTCCCCTTGTGTATATCGTCCCCTAATAAAGCCTTGGGCGTATTTCTTGTCCACAAGCTACACTGTATTGCGTTTCTTCTCAATCTTGAGGCTCAGAATTCGGCTGATTTAACACGACATACCATGCACAACATTTCGTCTGAAAGCAGCGTCGGTTTCATTGCAACTCAGAATTACAAAAAAATTTCCAAACAGTTTTAGCCGTAGGAAAACAATTAATACTAAGCATGCTGTTTGATATCAAAACAACAACAACAACAAAAGAAAAAAACCCTCAAAAATGCTTAAAGGAATAGTTTCACGGTTTAGCACATGTGCAAGATGTGACGTGGCCTACTCAATTCCATTGTTTACAAACCAATAACCAATCAGATGCGAGTCCATAACTTGTGCGTCCGGTCCGGGATAAAACCTTTGGGCCGAAGAATAAATTTTATTTGCAATTTAACAAATTGAATGTGGTTTAGCGTCTATACTTTTTTCGACAACGATATTCTCTGCGCCTCGTGAGTCCACATCAAATTTTGGGGAGCGTAAGAGGATAAGGGCCTGGCGGTGGGGAACCTCGGGTAGGTGAGGTACCCCACCTAGCCGTGGTAAAAAAAGCTGGCTTTCACATGCAGCCCTGAGGCGTTGGGGGGAGGTTTAAAATGCAATCGCGTGGTCGCTAAGTACGTATATGAACAAAGAATTCAGAAACAATTGCCCGTATGAACATCACCCCACCCCACCCACCCACAGCATTCACGTGGAGAAAACTCACCCCAGATAAGCAAGTTACCCACCCTGGCTGACTAGGCAACCAACCTCGGTGAAGTACCCCACCTCACATCTGAACGCGATCGAGAAATAAAGAGAGATTGTATGGAGAGATTGGTAACCCCACCGAGGCGGGGGACATCACCTTCCTGGGGTCCCTCACCTTCACGTGAACAGGCCCTAAGAGTATGGACAAAAAGGCATTGCGCGACACGTTGACGCGAGCAGCGTTGTCTAGACTCTTATGGACAACGGAAAATTAGCCGATAAGATCGCGAGATTACTAGCAATTGTGGTAAAAACTATTATATCGGCTACTTGCACAAAGTTATAGTATGTGATCACTTATGTACACGTGGTTGACACGAAAACTAAACTTCACTTAGCGAATGGAGTCAGAACATTCAAAATGAATTATAATGAGCAATCACACCCTTATCGTCACAATCAGAGAATCGTTCTATCGATCAAGCAATCAGCCAATGAAAACCTTCATCTAAATAACAGCGTCTGGTTTTTCCATTTTCGAATTAAAGCCTTCATCTTACCGTTACAGCCATATAGCTCCACCCTCATCGATACGCGACCATACCAAGCTGTGGGCCGAAAAAGGATGTAGCGTGCTCTGATTGGTGGGTTGAGATCATGATAAACGACGGCGTGACGGTCTGTGTTTCCAGGAAATTCCTAATTTAAGAAGATAACACATCTCAACTTAGTATTTGATAAGGTAATTTTCCGTTGATGCTTACCTTATTCATGATTATTAAATATTTTTAATAGTTCGAACTCTTAGTGCTAAAATGTTTGTACTTTCGGACTTTTTGACCAGAAACCTTTTAATTTGTAAGGCAGCTCAACGATATGTCCCAAAAAGCTGAACCTTCAGAACGTTCAAACAGCAATTTACAGGCTGAACTCTAATCAGACGAGCTATCTCAGTAATTTGAGTAACATAATTTAAAGTGCACTTAGCCCCAATATATTCTCGCTAAAAATACGTGTTTGCGCTTCTTCACAAACTGAATTGCATGGTGGTAAGTCCTTCTAAACATGCTTACAAAGCAGTTTGTGCCGTCAAATGAGGAACAGATCTACGCCCATTCTGACTCGTTCGTGCCCCAAATCATACTTAGTGATTTGTAACTTTTGAAGCCCATAAAAAAGCCCAAAGCTGGAAATATAAGTGTAATGTTTTTGGAATGGGTGCAAAGTTTTATATTAGAGGGAAATTATTCTGGGGTTTGGATAAAAATAAAACAAATACAGCATTTGAAGCATCACCAATGCAAGCAATTAGAATGTGCACATTGAGGAAAAGTGTCGATGCCTTTTTCAGTGCTTTTCACATCGCTGTTGAATTTTAGCGATGTATTATTATTTACTAACCAGAAAGCCACTCGTGGCTAGTTTTCAGGGTCGTTTCGCTTATGTTCCCATAACATACGGTTTATGCAACTGTCAAATTCCTCTTTTGTTCTTTTGACATATGTAGGCTCCAGACAATAAATATTTTGTTCGGCCAGAATCGGCCACATTCACCACATCAGCGTATGATTTCGAATGAGAATCCACATTCCGCAAGAGACTAGAGAATTAACCAGAGATAAAACTACAGGATAAGTGTTAAATATATGCTTTTTTTTTAAGCATTCTAACATTTACATATAGCTTCAGGACACCTTGTCTATGTTTTGTCCTTTCTCCGTGTAGTTCTCGAACTTTACTCCATCGTTACTGTACTGAAGTTTATATTTGGTTACCCAATATTGGGCACCACTTCGGCCTTGCGTCGCTACTCGCGCCACGTTGATGTGCGGACTTCTTAGGTCAACTTGGAGCCACGGTTTTTCATCGATCGTTTTAGCTGTCCATCCTCCTCTTGTACTGAAAAGTTTTTGGTAGTGTAATCTTCCCAGGCTAGCGGTATGGTTGACATTCCTCTCAGAGGAGGCACTGATTTGGCCGTCAGAAATTGTACCACTTTCCATGCCGAGGTCTTCATTACATTCTAAAAATATGATAGAAGAACAAGACTATCTTCCAGTGATAAATTGTTTGCCCTAAATGCCCTATTCCTTACATCTCAATACAATGTCATACTCTGTACTATAACCATGTGGGATTGCTATCTTTATTATTATCACCATCTCTATCTCTCCACAAGCCACAATGCCACTACTAGTACTTTTATTGCTCCAAGTACTACCATGAACACTTCCACTACCATTTCCTCTACGTATATCAATTCTACTACCACTAACGTAAGCACTACCTCCACCATTCAAAACGGATTGTCGCTGTACGTTTTATTACAATTATTATCATCGGCATCATGAACATCATTTGACGTCCCATACAAACCTTCAATCAACTCACAACCCCAGATATCAGATGTTCTGGGCCTTTCTTTTAATAGTAGGCAATGAATTTTTTTACACCACCTTCGTACACACCATTTCACCATTTGCTGCCTGTTGGGAGGCTATTGTTTAACTAGATATTCCTAACGTGTTTATTTTTGTAATGCATTTGCGGTGGCTTAAGGGAA
>JAEMWC010000394.1:540000-542500 GCA_016490735.1 Pachyseris speciosa
TTACACTGTTGTGAGCCAATCAGATTCACCATAACCATTGATTTCAAAATGGGTGTAATACATATAGAAATGTTAAGAAATTTCAGTAAAATTAAAATCCTTTGAAGGATTTACTCAATTATCTTAACCTTTTTGAATATAAGCATCTTCTCAGTTTTGGTTAAATTTTAACTCTATTATTGTTAGCTCCTTTTTAGCAATGTTTAAACAAATGCTCGTTTACTTATTTAATTTATTTTGCACCACAATTTCAAAACCAGACAAAAGACGACACAGACCTTTGCAGATGTTACCTTCGTCTACAAACCCAGACGGGCAGTAGCAAATGAATGATCCAGCCACATTCTCACATTCATAGTCAGGCTCGCAACTGTGCAAGTGGGACTGATCATGGCATTTATCAATATCTGTAAGCATTATTTTTTTGTGCAAACATCATACATTATAGGGTATTTCAGATCTATTAAACAATATATGAATAGAAATGTTGTTCATAATTAGATATTCATTTATTTGTATGAGGAGGGGAAGGGGGAGGGAGGTGCTTTAGAGTTAAGTCACAACTTACAAATACACCGTAATCCTCCACCTTCAATCAAACCACATCTCCCAAACAAACTATGCGATTAATATCAATGGAGAAAAATAATGAGAGACAAAAACACTGCTACTTTCTTACCCTCACATTGGCCATGATCCCCTCTTGTTGCATAACCATCGTGGCAGGCACATCTGTAGCCATTATTGGTAAAACCGACTTGACAAACGCTAACATTGTTTGGACAAGGGTCACCATGACAAAGATTCTGAAAGGTAAGGAGCGTGCTGTTTAACGTTCAGAGGTATGCGTCAAACGTTTTCGTTAAGTTGTGATATTTCGAAAAGATTTACATTTAATAGCGAGCTTCTCTTGTCGTCTAAAATATGATGCCAACATTATGGGGTACAGATGGAAATTTCGCTGCTGGGACCAGTGACATCGTCCCACATGTCATAGTTTGTTTTCTCTTCATCAGTATATTTTCCTTTTTTTTTTGTCCGAAAATTTGAAGTTCTACTCAGAAAAATACACTACTCGGCCGTTAAGCTTGTGAAGATTCTTTAGTACATTATTCTTGCCATTAATATGGCTTAATAAATTTAAGATTTCAACTTTTCCATAACCACGCCTCACTTGTCAGTTACAAATTCACTGGAAATATGTCTCAAACACAAACCAACAGCTACTGAAATACTCAGGTACCTAGAAAAAAGCATCTTGTCAACAGTAAGGTAAAATACGAGCCCCTCACCCCCGCCCCCGACCCACCTTCCGCCACTCCCCCCCCCCCCCCCCCCCTCTTTCCCTCCACCCCCAATCTCCTCTGAGCCTGAGGTTTAAGGGCGTGTCGGCTAAAAAAATCATTTGATTGGCTATTTCGCGCATTTTCTGGTCAAGGGTTAAAGGAATAAATCATTCAGATAATTCGATCAGTACCTGACCAATTTTCAGGATCTAAATGATAATTGAATTCAAATTGTACTAATAGCATTTGCAACATGTACACATCCAAGATGATAAAGACGAATTAGTACTCTAAGTGAGGGGCCTTTGTTTTCCATAGTCTACATTAAAATCCACCACCACCACAACCCCCACCACCATCACCATCATTATCATCATCCCTGTTCTCATCGCGTCGTCATCATCCTCAAAATCACTATCGTTAAACAAATTAAGTGAAACATGAGCAATACAAAATCGTACTCATTGACATTTTAAATTTAACCCTATATCCTCCTCGTAAATGATATCAGAACTGCCAACGGCTCTGATAGTAATTTTAATAAAAAGCTGTATCGTCCAAAACATCTCGGATTTTTACCTCAATAAGTACTTTTTAATTGCAATAGGAAATAAACAACTATACAACAGCAATAATGGGAATCATACAGGCATCAAGGAATACCTCAACAGCGTAGTGAATGTAATTTTTCTTTCTCTTCAGTAAGGAGTGTGATGGGCTGCTAACTCGCACGTGAATCGCACTGGAAAATCTGGACCATTTACAGAGTTAATGAAATGTCTGTGAATCTTAAATTTACAGACTTTTTATGAGAGTTCAAATCTGACCTACTTTTACATATGGCATACAAAATATCTGTAAAATCATTGTTATAGATATTTTATACACTTTTTGTGGTATTCCTTTTTAGAATGTTTATGAAATGATTATGAAATTTAACTGCTGAAATAAGAAGGAAAACAGAAACATTTACAGACTTAACAAAATCTCTGAAGAATGTTTGTAAATTTGACATTTACAAAGATTTTCTATGGTTATTTTATCCACTAAAATCTCTGTAAATCGGTACAAGTATAGCATTTTAAAATCTCTGTAAATTGACACAAGCAGGACTTATAACCCCCATGATTCGGAGTTAAGTTAACTGAGTTACTACTGTTGGAGTTATTATAGCTCCAAAAGGGTAGTGTGCGGCTTTTGTCTTGGATTTCAAC
>JAEMWC010000394.1:555000-570000 GCA_016490735.1 Pachyseris speciosa
GAATTGTAATTCCACCAGTTGCATTGAATGTTACACTACTAAGACTCATTCCTTCATAATCAGGAAATAGCCATTCAAGAATGAAAGTGTATTTTCCATCTTTTATTGTATACATATTCAAACCAATTCTAGCTCTGTAATATGATTAGCTTCTTTATTCAAATCTACATCAATGACCTTTTTTGAAATCAAATGTGGTGAACGAGGTAAATTGACATATCCATTAACTTTCAAGCCATATTCAGTACTGACTTCATCGATATCATTCATCAAATATTTGAAAGCATTCTTTGGATGAGAAGCAGATGAAATATGACTTTCTTCTAATTGATCTAAATTTACGGCATCGGTTTTATTTGTTCCTTCATTTAAGTTAATGATTTTATGCTCTCCAAGTTTCATATCCGCTGCCATCGCATTTGTTCCATTCAATAATAAAGCGTTTGCTCTAATAACTATTCCAGCTTGATTTAAAACTCTGAAGTTCACAGCATCAGTTTCATTCGACGGGTCCGCTAAATTCGTCAATTTATTTCCACCCATCGACAAATCGCCATACATTGCAGTCGAACCGTCTCGTCGGAGAAAATATTCGTCAGTATAAAGTTTTGTCACCGCATCGTCTGCGTTGACGGGTGGAGCAAGATCAGTGATGGCATTGTTGTTCATATTTAGATTTTGTTGTGCAATCGTATCGAGTTTGGTTTGCAACCTCTGGTCCACATAACTTTTGTTTACAGCGTCTTGTGGGTTTGAGGGGTTATCCTGCAGGTTGAGGATTTTGTTTAATTTCATGTCAACATTACTACCAAACGCAACATGGCCGTTTTCAATTTCATAAGCTGGGTCATGGACAAAGTAAGACAAATTGGTATGAAAGCCAAAGGCTCCATAAACAATGATATGTGTTTTGGTGTTAGACGCGGGAGCAGTGCTGGAAAGTTCCACCTGTATTGCCGCTTGCCCACCACTGGTTTTTCGGAAAAGCTTCTTCATATAACCATCAACGTGTGGAGTTTGGGGAAAAGGTTTTTGAAATGGCTGTCCCACATCTCGCATATTTACAGTTGGAATGAATAAATCAATTGTTGCACTTCTTGGGTTGGAGGGTGAGAAAAACTCAGTAACAAATGTATACTGTCCATTTCTTAAAGATGTCACATCAAAACGAATTTTGGATGTAAAGTTGCCACTTCGTTTAATGAAAAAAGACAATGATGACTTGTTTATGTGGTATGGTGATTTGTTAAAATTCTCAATTTGTAGGTTTTCCACACCTTGAACTGCAGAAGACTTGGTTTTGTCCTTCAGTAAAAATGCGAATGGGTTGCGTTGAGCTCCTGATGCTGAAAAAACAAGGTCATCAACATACTTTTTGTTAACTGCGTTGCTTCTGGGGGTGTTGTTGTCGGCATCTTTTAAATTTTGAATTGTGTACCCATCCATGTCTAGATCGCCCTCAGCTGGGTCGGTTCCATCCCTTTTTAAGCAGCTTGCAATTTGAGAGTCAACGTAGCTTTTGTTTGTGGCGTCGAGAATGTCTTTGGGGTAACCCATTCTGGTGATGAGGTTTTCCCCCATGTCCAGGTTTCCAGTCATTACAACACTTCCATCTTTTTTAAGAAATGGAGAAACATCAATGCCAGCAATGCCACCAATTTCAGTATCAACATACTTTTTGTTTACAGCGTCTTGTGGGTTTGAGGGGTTATCCTTAAGATTGATAATTTTATTTAATTTCATGTCAATATTACCACCAAATGCAACATTGCCGTTTTCAATTTCATAAGCTGGGTCATGGACAAAGTAAGACAAGTTGGTATGAAAGCCATAAGCTCCATAAACTATAATATGATGTTTCACATTATTCAATATGTTTGGTGTAATAACTATTAATTTATTGTTTTTTCAATGAAGAATATTTTCTTAAGATAACCATCAACAACATGTGTCTTTGAAAATGCTCTTTGTATTGGACTTTTTCTTGTATGTAAATTTGATGTCCTCATTTCAATTTCAATTGTCGCCTGCCCTGGATTATTTTCTGTATAAAATTCGACAACAAAAGTGTACTTTGAAACAACCAATTGTGATACATTGAACACAAAATCAGATGTAATACTTTCATCTGGAATTATATAAGACAATGATTTTTTGTTGATCTTGTATGGGCTTTTATTAAAGTCTTCTAATTGAAGATTATTCGCATTTTGTGTTACAGTTGTTTTTGATATGTCTTCGAGAAGAAATTTAAATGGATTTTCCCGAGTTCCTTCAATTGATAAAACAGCATCGTTTACATATCCTAAATTTGTGGAATCGCTATTATTTATTGGCGTGCCAACGTTTGTTATACGTTTATTTTCGATATTATAATTACCATCTTGTGTTAATTTGAATCCATTTCCATTATCACCTTTATCACCTTTTGGACCAATTGGACCTCTTTCACCTTTTGGACCAGCCGGACCTCTTTCACCTTTTTCACCAGTTACTGTTCCTTTATCATCTTGAATTGGTGGAGAATTGAATATTCCCATATAATATTAGATTAGATAACTCCATAAAAGTTTCTCTTAACTGTTTTCATTGGTTTGTCAACATAACAGAAGGAATATGGTTTCTTAGTTGCTTCAATGTATTTCTGCTTATCAATTCCAAGTTCTTGGGATATAATGTTTCTTTCTCTTGTGGATGGAAAATCATAAAGGCAGAAGTGGCTACAATTGAGTCTGACAGATTTTGGGCAACCATAGAATGACTGTGTTAGGTACATTACTGAACAATTTTTATGACGACCTTGAATGAAATAGCTGAAGATTTGATCTTGTTTTTTATCCGTCACGAAATCATCAAACACAACCAGCCGCTGTAAATCAGTGTCTTTAATTTGTTCAACAGGCAGTATCTCATCTTGGCTGCATACCAGAACAGGGTAACCAACTTGTCTGCTTATTCCATCCATCACTTGCTGTAAATATTGATATTTGTCTTGATCCAAGTTTTTGGCGTACAGATGTATTTGATCGTAATAGACAAGCGGTTCCATAATCAAGTGCATAAACAGTGTTGTCTTTCCGGATCCAGAATTTCCAGCCAATAACATTCTGAATGTATCTTTTGGCATATATGGATACAACTGTCTGAAAGACTTGTTTAAATTCTGAATTATATCGTAATTTGGTATTTCCATATGTTAATAGTTTAGATTAGTCTAACACATTTGTATATGGATATTGAACGTATGAGAAACCTTCTTAAAAGTGGAATTGAAGCTGGAAATAGGACAAGAGAAGTTTGTGAGGTCATCAAGACTTATGAGAACAGAAAACAGGATGCATATGATACAATATCAGAATTATTGAAACCTTCAATTGATGTTCAGAAGAGTGTTAAAGAAAGTGTCGACAAAAAAACAGGATGAAGTTATTGAACAGTTGAAAAAGAATCAAAAAGCCTTAACATCCGGTTTTGAAGATCTCATGCTTTTAAACACACTGCCTGAATCAGTACCTATGGAAACAACAAAATTACCAATTGATTATAAACCAAAAATGATGTCTGAAACTGAAACACCTTATAAGTCAAATATTGATAAGGGTTTTTCACTTGAGGATATTCAAACATTGATGAAATATAATATAGCTCCCCATCACAGATATTTAAATCATATATGGATGGAACAATCGATATTAATGAGTATGATCAAATGATTGTTATATTAACCAAAGATATTGGAAGACAAAAAGCTCATCTATCAACAACCAAAAAGAATAGGGATAAAAATAAAGAACAAATTTATAAAATAACTCAAGAGATCAAATTATTGCAAAAGTACCGAAAAAGAATTGGCGCCGTTGAGGAAGGTGCACAAACTATCGGTTCAGGTATCAGAAAGAGAAAAATGCAATATGGAGCAGGTGTTGTCCATTACAATAATATCAATGACTTACTTTCACGATTGCAGTTGCTTGGTGGGTCTATTTTTGCTGGTAATAATAGCATGGGTGTGAGAAATGAGTTTGTAAACATATTGCATACATTAAGCAGGCTGGGTATTGTTTCAAATAAGGAGCTAAATAAAATAATGACTAAATATCTAATGTAATATTATATGACAGAAATTTCATTACGATTCAACAGTAAAAACAGAGACAAAGTTGGTGTCAGTCTGAGCCATGATTTCACAAAAAGATTTAATACTCCTCTTGTATTATCAAATGATATGAAATATGAAATGGCTGTGAAGTCTATTAACATGACATACAGCTGGTATAACATAAGAGAATCTTACGGGAATAATCAAATTAAATATAGCCATGACAAAGGCGCGAACTGGGAAACAATAACATTCGTTGACGGGATGTATTCATATGATGAAATTAATAGCTACATTCATGAGTACTTGAGAAAAAATGGACATGTACTGAATCCATCTGAAACAGACGAATCAAAATTTAAGTATGGTATCAATATATTTTTCGTTTTATCAACATATCGTATCTTGATTGAACTGAATGAAAACTATCGATTGGATCTGAGAAATAATGATTTCAGAAAACTTATCGGGTTTGATTCAAAAATAATTTCAGCCACTGAATATGGAACAAACTTACCTGATATAACACGTGGAGTAGATGAAATCTACATTAATTGTGATAAGGTGACGGACAGCATCGTTGATGGAAATTCCACAAATACTATTGCTGTTATTCCAGTCACAGATCTCGTCAGAAGTTTACCTTTCAATTATAAACCTCTTTTTATTTCATGGAATCCAGTCTCAACACATACAATCAGTTCAATACGCTTTTATATCACAGACTCTTCTAGAGCTCCAGTTGATTTAAATGGGATAGATTGGTATATTGAGTTATTCTTGAGAGGGACTGAATTATAAAACCTAATAGTATATGAAAAGGTTTGAATTAAAAAAATATGAACATTATGGTGGAGGTGTCTTAACTGACCTTGCCAAAACAGCTGTAAAAAAAGCAACTGAAAAAGCAGCTACAACAATTGGTGAACATGCTGGCAAAAAAGGTGGTGATAAAATAATAGAACTTTTAAGAAAGATGAAGAGTGGGAGCAAGAGTGGGAGCGTTAGTGGGAGTGGGAGTGTGATCAAAAGAAAGAGAGGCAGACCTCGAAAAATTAAGTAACTTTTATCTAACACAATAATATATGTCAAACTATCGCGACTCAACATATATCGAACGATATGAAGATGTTGTCTTTGAGCTTGAGACAGCACTTAATACTGTAGTAGCAAACGGTGCTCATCAGAGGAAAACAGGTTATCGATTCGTTGTTGATAACAGTGGAGAGACTACACCATTTGACTGGTATAATGCCCGCTTGAATGTTGATTTCATTGTAAAGAAGCTTGATGATGGAGCCGCCATTGCAGAAAATGATAGAAATGGTATCGTTAATTCA
The DNA here is from genome assembly GCA_016490735.1 of Pachyseris speciosa. Taxonomy (NCBI): domain Eukaryota; kingdom Metazoa; phylum Cnidaria; class Anthozoa; order Scleractinia; family Pachyseridae; genus Pachyseris; species Pachyseris speciosa. Next base: position 560,440 of record JAEMWC010000394.1, read on the forward strand.
ATTCACGCTCTTATAAACACTCTTAATGTAAAAATGAATGGAATTGATGTTTATGAGGGCAGAGATGCCAACCAAGCCACAAATATCAAATCATTGCTTGAGTATTCACAAGGTTATGCTGCAAGTCAGGGAACAAATGAGTTGTTCTATCTTGACACCAAGAGGAGTGCTGATGACAGAGTTGCTCAGGTGGCTACTTACAATCCAGGATTCGCAGCTCGTAAAGCGCTGTTGAATGGTGCGAATGGTAAAGTAAATGCAGAGCTTGCATTGAACAGATACGGTTTTTTCAAGAGCCTTTGAGATGAACTTTTGCCAAACTCTAAATTGGAGGTTAACGTAACACTTGAGAGTGATAGCAATATGATTTGGCAAGCTGCTGATGATTGCCGTGTGGTACTCACCAAATTCCAGCTAATTGTTCCTCGTATTATTTTTAATTCTGTGGGAAAGTCACTGTACATGAGCAAGTATCTTGACAACAGAAAGTGGAATTACATGAGAGAAATGGTTGAGAGAGGCAATTCAACAAGACAACAGACAGCCAATTTCCGTATCTCAACTGGAATAAACAAACCCAGGCATGTCTTTGTATTCATCATCAATGATGCAAGTGATGCATCTCAGACAGCCAATAAATTTCTCTATAACACATTTGCTGTTGGTAATGACAAAACTTTGACTGATTGTTATCTTGAAGTTGGCAATGGAAATGATTATCCAGAGGTTCATTATAAACCATCAACAGAACCAACAAGAGTATTTAGAGATGTTTTGAAATATGTTCAAGCTGTTAATGACTTCAGTGATAGCACCCTTCTCAACAGAGCAAACTTTGGCACAATATTCCCTTTCATTTACTTTGATCTGACGAAACAGAAACAGGATATCAAAGATGGAATGACAAAACTGACTTTCAAATACACTTTAAGTGCTGCAGCAGATCATGATTACAGTGTGTATGCATTAGTTCTGTATGAGCAGGATGTTGAAATGAGAAAGGTTGGTAGAAAGTTGATTAAATACAATTTAGTATAAACATATATTATATGACTACTTATAATCCTCATGGAGTGAGACTATCACAGGGTCAGAAAGAAAAGCTTGCAAAAGCTATTAAATCAAATTCAGCAGTAACATTGAGGTTATCGCATAATGAATTATCTGGCAATGATCAACTCATGTTGACAAAAAAGGCAAATCAATAAACTGATGAAATCAAAAAGATTGGGAAAAGGATCAGACATCAGTATATCAAAAACACAAATCAGAAAAGCTGTTGTGCATGGAGGTTCTCTTTGGTCAAGTCTTTTTTCACTTGGAACAAGACTATTGCCATATGCAGGTAAGGCAGTAGCTAAAGCGGCTCCAGCAGTGGCCACAGGTGCTCTTTCTTCATTAGCAAGTCTCGGCATTGATAAATTATTAGGAAAGAAACAAAAAGGGGGATTCATTATTCCCAATGAAAACTTGTCCCAACTATTGAATTTTAGAAATTTATTGAATGTGAGACAAATGGCTGATCTTGTAAATGCGATGCAGTCTGGCGGACAACTCGCTATCAAACCAACAAAAACTCAGTCTGGTGGTTTTCTTGGAACACTTTTAGCTAGCATTGGAATTCCTCTGCTTATGAAAGCCTTAACTGGAAAGGGTTTGCATGTTGATAGACACAGTCGTCCAAGACGGTCACAGCCGGTATGTTCCAGATAATATTCAAACTAGTAAAATAAATACAAGTGGTGGAAAACATGCTATGATGCCATGGAGATCACCCCCAGTTGTTGGCACATGGGATAACCCAATTGGTTATGGAATGAAAAAAAAAGAACCTCAGGAAAAGGGCTTCTATTAGGAAAAAACAGCCCATTCAATTCAATCCCAATTCTGGGGACAATACTCTAAAATTCATAAATAAACCCTTATCCAACTTTGATTTATTGAATTGGGTGAAACAACTTGGTATAAAACATTTTAGAGGAGTTTTCAGTCGGGATGCTTTCCAAGACAAATCAAAAACAAAGAGTGTGGAATAGTTAATCTTGACAGTCGGATTGGACCTGGCACTCATTGGGTATGTTATCGGAATATGGATACTTACTGTGAATACTTCGATTCATTCGGATTGATGATGCCGACAGAAGTTCAAATATATATGGCTACAAGTGGGAAACAACTTGAATACTCTGGTGATGAGATACAAGAAAGGGATTCTGTCTTGTGTGGATATTGGTGTTTATACTATCTTCTCGAGAGACAAAAAGGCAGATCAATTCTTAATACAATACACAATTCCAAATTCAGTCCAACAGACGTTAGTGTAAATCACAGATTCATCATAGACTACTTCAAAAATATCTAACCCATTTGTATATGAAATCATATTGTGTTAAACAGAAGAAAATCACTGAATGTGTACCTGGAAGTGAAAGATATCAAAAGACAAAAAATGGTCGAACTATGATGAAATGCACTTGTGCTGAATGTGGAATAACAAAGACTAAATTCGTCAAGAGACTGGGAAACGGATTGGCCGGTCTGAAGGGGCGGGCATACTAGATTCAGCCGCAGATATGGCACTAACAGGATTCTTGGAACATGGAGTCCCTTATTTAGCGAAGAAGGGTGTTGAAATGGGTAGATATTATGCTAGTGAAGCAATGAGAAATCCAGAACTTCAGAAACGTGCGATTGACTATGGTATGAAAAAAGCAACTCCAATATTGCAAAAGGTTGGGTCAGAAGCTTTAAAACAACTCTCAACCAAAGTGCGACCAAACATTCGTTATAAAACAGACATTAAAGGATTGGATTATGGTGGTAAGATCGATATTCACAAGGTGATTGGCAAACTACCAAAACCAAAAGCTGGATGGACACCAAGTAAATATAAATACATGGGGCCATACAATCCTCTTCATGAGCAGTTGGAATATGATCCAAATACTGGTGAGGTATTGAAGTGGAATGTACAGCCATACAATAAGGTGGATGAGATCGCTGCTTATCATGATATTTGTTATGATATGGGAAAGAATAAAGGAGACTGTGATAGAACAATGATTAAATCTCTTGATAAAATCCCATATGGTGAGATGCCCAAATGGGGTCAAACAGCCAGATTCCTAATCAACACAAAGGAGAAACTAGGTCTTGGTGTTTCAAAAAACGGAAAAAGCCGTCGAGTGAAGAAAACTGGCAAGAAAAATTAGCTGATGAATTACATACACCCATAAAACGAAATTTCACTCGGCGGCGTGTGATTGTAAATAAAATTGATGAAATATGGGCAAGTGATCTAGTTGAAATGCAACAGTTCAGTAAATGGAATAAAGGTTATCGATATCTTCTCATGGTTATTGATGTCTTCAGCAAATATGGTTGGATTGTTCCTCTGAAGGATAAAAAGGGTGAATCTGTCACTGAAGCATTCAAAACAATATTCAAGGAAGGCAGAAAACCACAGTATATATTAGTTGATAAGGGAAAAGAATTCTATAACAAACATGTGAAAGACCTATTAGAGAAAAATGGGATACATATGTACTCAACTGAGAATGAGGAGAAGTCCTCAGTGGTTGAAAGATGGAATAGGACAATTAAATCCAAAATGTGGAAGCAGTTCACTGTTCAAGGTAATACACAGTATTTAGACATGTTACCAAAATTAGTGAAAAAGTATAATAATACCAAACATTCAAGCATAAAGATGACACCTACAGAGGCTTCAAAGAAAAAGAATGAAGGAACTGTTTACTTTAATCTATATGGTGATATGGAGCCATTAAAACAGAAACCAAAATTTAAAATAGGTGATAAGGTCCGAATATCTAAGTATAAACGGAATGTGTTCGACAAGGGCTATACACCAAATTGGACTGAGGAAGTGTTCACAGTTGATAAGATTCAACACACTAATCCAATAACAGACAAAATAAAGGATCTGAAAGGTGAAGATATTGAAGGGAGTTTTTATGAACCTGAATTATTAAAAGCCAGCCAGGATGTTTTCCGTATCGATAAAGTCATTCGCAGAGATTACAAGAAGAAGCAAGCTTTGGTGAAGTGGAAGGGGTATAGTGATGAATTTAACAGTTGGATACCGATCAAGGATTTAAAGAATATTATCTAACATATATATAAGACCTACAGTAAAAAGCTGTTATTTGCTATCATATAGCCAAGAATATAATTATTCCTGGTTATTATTTAAAAATAAAATAAATTATTATAATATAATATACAAATGCAAAAATATTCCTACGATAATAAAGAATTAGATGTATCAATTGATTGCTATCTTGATGATAAAAATGATGTTTGGTTCAGAGGAAGAGATATAGCCAAAATTCTTGACTATAAAAATCCACAAAGAGCGGTTAGAAATTATGTTGTATCTGATGATAAAATCTTGATAGACCTCAAAATAATGACGAATAGCAGAGGGACCGAAAGTGTCCATCAGGTCGGAAGCAGAGGGACCGAAAGTGTCCATCAGGTCAAACAGTCTTACAAATGTTTTTTTATAAATGAATCAGGATTTTATTCCCTTATACTGTCTTCCAAAAAACAAGAAGCCATAGAATTCAAACATTGGGTTACATCAAAAGTATTACCATCAATCAGAAAACAGGGATATTACAAACAGTTCAATGATAGAAGTAATAACATGCTGATGATTGAAAGTGAAAATGATCTGCACTGCAAGATTGTATCATTCATCAGAAAAAAAATATGAAGATGCTTTAATGATTGTCGGTCTAGGTGAAAATCAAATAAGCTCAAATATGAGAATCAGAAGTTATAACAAAGGATATATGGCGGGGCAGTGTGATTTAATGCTGTTGAATCCCACTAGAAAATACAATGCTCTATGTCTTGAATTCAAAAGTCCAACTGGTGTGTACCAAGTGTCGGATAAACAAAAAATTATGAAGAAAATGTATGAGAAAAATAAATGCAGATACATCATTAGCAACTGTTTCGAAGACTTGATTCATGAAATAACTAAACACTTGGAAGAGAGTATAAAATACTTATCAAGAAGAAGAACAGATTTAAACGCATGATTAATATTATATAAAAAATAAATATATAGTATTATATTATATGGAAACTCAAGATGTTAAAAAAGGTCGTGGAAGACCTAGAGTTCTAACTGATGATGAAAGAAGAAAAAACAAGACTAAATGTATGCTTAATAAAAAGTGGTATTGTAGCATTTGTGATAATGGAAAAAATTACACACTTGCTGGAAAATGGTGCCACTTGAAAACAAATAAGCATATTAAAAACAGGGCGACTGAAAATAGAGACATAAATTATGTTATGGAAATGACTGGAGCAAGTTTAAGTGAAACATTATATGCACTAAGATGTAATAATTTTAATGTTGTGGATGCTATAATGGAGATCAATCATTCAAGTTAGGGAAATCAATCATTTAAATCAGGGAAATACAGTTCAAAGGAACCAGAATTTGGTTCACTTGAATTTAACCTATATTTAAACGCAATACAAAGGTACTTAAAAATAAAAATCTATAGATATTATATAGAATGGAAAATTTTATCTCAACCAATAGTATGGATAAAAAGAGTCTAAAAAAAACTGAGCAAATCCCATCTCATTGATTTGCTGTTGAAGCAGCAGCAGAAGAAACCAAAAATTGTTATAGTAGATGATTACAAACCAATCCCTCCACCAAGAACTAAAAAACTGAAGCAACAGAAGAAGCCAAAAGTTATTGTGGTAGATGATACCAAGCCTATACAGAGACCTGTGCCAGCGCCTCGCAGGAGTGTAAAACAAATGGTTCAAGATTATGAAAACAACATAATTCCTCCACCATTAGAGTTCAGAGACAGACCAGTTCCCGCCCCAAGAGCTAAAAAGCCTGTGCCGGTTCCAACACCCAGAACAAAAATAGAGCAAACAGAGAAAGCTCTGAAGGGCTTCACAAAGTCTTTTGAAATTGATATAAAAAATGACAAGGACCCGCTAGAGCAACTACTAAACACAAGAATGGCAATCGAAACACACATTAAAAAATTGTTAAATGAAATGAAAGGACTGAAATTTGTTGAAACACTCAAGGTAACATTCGCAAAAATGACTGACGGAGCAATAGAATACAAAACCGCATATTTCAACAGTCAAGCTGAAACAATCATAAATAATCAAGAGATCAATGAATCACTACAAGAGTCAAAACAGCAAATAATAAATAAGATTGCAGTTTGGGTTTCTGAGGGTCTGGTTGGACAATCGAATCTGTTGATAGTCATTACCTCAATGTGGTGAAATATGAGCCGATTAGAGGTTCTTCATACATAAAACTACCAGCAGAATTACGAAATAGACCAAAGGTTTAATTAACTTGAAAAATGAGGATAATGAATGTTTCCGATGGTGCCACATCAGACACTTGAACCCACAAGAGAAATACCCACAGAGGATTAAAAAAGTTGATTGGAAATTTATTGAAAATTTAGATTATTCAGGAATTGAATTTCCAGTGACTACCAAACATTACAATAAGATTGAAAAACAAAATGAGATCAACATCAATGTTTTCGGTTATGAGGATAAACAACCATATCCAATATATGTATCAAAAGAGAAATATGCAGACTGCTTGAATCTGCTTCTAATAACTGAAAATGAAAACAAGCATTATGTGCTAATCAAAGATTTCAATAAGTTTATGTACAATCAAACAAAGCACAAAGAAAGAAAACACTTTTGTATGCACTGTCTTCAATGCTTCAGCTCTGAAAGGGTTCTGAATGATCACAAGGACAACTGCATGCAAGTAAATGGCACACAGGCAATAAAAATGCCAAACAAAGATAACAGCATACTGAAATTCAACAACTTTCATAAACAACAGCAGGTACCATTCGTGATCTATGCTGATTTTGAGGCCATCACTGAAAAAATACACGGTTGCCAACCCAACAGTGATAAATCATATACTGAAGCCTATCAGAAGCATACTGATTGTGGATATGGTTACAAAGTTGTTTGTTGTTATGATGATAAATACAGCAAACCAGCAGTAATATACAGGGGTGAAAAGGCTGTGTACAAATTTATGGAAGCTATGCTGGAAGAAGTCAAGTATTGCAAAAGTATTGTGAAAAAGGAATTCAACAAACCATTAAAAATGACGAAAGAGGATGAGGAGGAATTTCAAAAAGCTGAGGTGTGTCACATCTGTGATAAGAAGTACACTAATAAAGATGTTCGAGTACGAGATGATTGTCATATTACTGGTAAATACAGAGCCTCTGCTAACCAAGAGTGTAATCTGAAACTCAGAGTAAACCCAGAAGAAATAAAAAAACCTGTTATATTTCACAATCAAAGAGGCTATGATAGTCATTTTATTATGCAAGAGATTGGAGCCATTGTTAAGAAACACACTTACACAAATAAGAAAGGTGAAAAGTGTCAAATGGCAATCAATGCTATACCTAACAACATGGAGAAGTATATGGCTTTCATGCTTGGTAATCACTTGACATTCATCGATAGTTTCCAATTCATGAGCTCTAGTTTGGAAAAACTGGTCAGTAATCTACCAAAAGAAGCCTTAAAATACACCTCACAAGAGTTCAAGGGAAAGGATCTTAATTTGATGGCGCAAAAAGGTGTTTATCCTTATGACTATATGGATAGTTTCGATAAATTTAACCAAAAGCTGCCGTCAAAAGAAGAATTCTACAGTATATTGAGTGATGAGCATATATCAGATGAAGACTATGCGCATGCTCAAAATGTGTGGAATACATTCTCAATCAAAAATATGGGTGAGTATCATGATCTGTACCTTAAAACAGACGTACTCCTACTGGCTGATGTATTTGAAAACTTCAGAAAAACATGCCTTGAGTACTACAAACTGGACCCGTATCACTATTTCACATCTCCAGGTCTATCCTGGGACGCAATGCTTAAAATGACAAACATAAAATTAGAATTGATGACAGACATTGATATGTTTCAATTAATTGAAAAGGGCCTGCGCGGTGGAATCAGTTATATAGCCAATCGTTATGGTAAAGGAAACAATAAATACATGAAAGAATACGATGAGAAGGCGCCCTCGAAGTACATCATGTATCTCGATGCTAATAATCTATACGGTTGGGCTATGAGTCAATATTTACCAACCGGTGGTTTCAAATGGTTGACAGAAAAGCGGATCAGCAAGTTAGACCTGGCTGTCTATAAAGAAGATAGTGCAAAGGGTTTGATTCTTGAAGTTGACCTTGAATACCCCCAAGAGTTACATGATCCGCATAATGACTACCCACTTGGTCCGGAAAAGATTAAAGTGGCTGGGGACATGCTATCAGATTATTGTAAAAACATCGCAAAGAAATATAAAATATCAACTGGTCTGGTACATAAACTAATACCAACATTAAGCAACAAAGAAAAATACGTGCTCCATTATAGGAACCTCCAATTATACACTGATATCGGTTTGAAAATTACCAAAGTCCATCGAGTGTTAGAGTTCAATCAATCCCCTTGGATCAGACAGTACATCGACTTCAACACTCAGAAAAGAACTAACGCTAAAAATGCCTTTGAGAAAGACTTTTTCAAACTCATGAATAACAGTGTATTTGGAAAAACGATGGAAAACCTCAGAAAGCGAGTAGACGTCAGATTAGTCACCGATGAAAAGAAACTATTAAAAATGGCTGCTAAACCGACATATGTTAGCAGTAAAATCTTCAATGAAAATTTGGTAGCTGTTCATAAGACAAAAGAAACACTTACTTTAAACCGGCCAGCATATGTAGAAATGTGTATCCTTGATCTAAGCAAGACACTGATGTACGATTTCCATTACAACTACATTAAAGAGAAGTATGGAAACAAGGCGAAGCTGCTCTTCACAGACACAGACTCATTGACCTATGAAATCGAAACCGGAGACGTCTATAGAAATTTCTGGAAGGATAAAAATAAATTTGACAACAGCGACTACCCAGAATGCTCTCCATATTTCGATAAGACGAATAAAAAAGTAATTGGTAAATTCAAAGATGAGGCTGCAGGAGTTCCAATTTGTGAATTCATCGGTCTACGATCGAAAATGTATAGCTATATGAAAGACAACCGAAAAGGAGGGAAGACAGCTAAAGGAATTAGGAAGAATATTATTAAGAATAACATCAAACATGAAAATTATAAAGAGACACTATTTGATAATAAACAGTTGCATCATAGAATGAAAACAATCAGAAGCCAAAACAATCAACTAGGAAGTTATGAGATAAATAAAGTATCACTCAGCTGTTTCGATGATAAGCGGTATATTCATGATAATGGCTTGACAAGCTATGCGTAGGGACATTATAAAATCTAGCTGTTGACGTCACGCAATAGCTGTGGTGTTTTTATCGCCTCAAACCCACTGATTTGCCTAGTTCAGGATAGTATTGTGAGTTTTGTTGTATATTTAATTTAAATCACTGCCCTCTTTCTGACCCCTTACCCGAAGAATTAGCATATGAGACAGGAACATTTGTTGGGGGTTTC